>ML782601.1:19596-53454 GCA_009831015.1 Picea engelmannii | reverse complement strand
GGGTTATTCACTACTTATTGTCATTTTTGT
Organism: Picea engelmannii; assembly: GCA_009831015.1. NCBI lineage: Eukaryota > Viridiplantae > Streptophyta > Pinopsida > Pinales > Pinaceae > Picea > Picea engelmannii. The sequence continues at coordinate 53,424 of ML782601.1, read as the reverse complement.
GCATTAATTGTGGCTATTTTGGGTTTCTTATTCACTTCAACATGGTATTTAATCCATCTTTTGATCAATAAAGGTTTGTGAGAATGTGCTAGAATCATAAATGAGAAAATGGGAATTATATGAGAATGAAGGAAAGTAAGAGTGACAAAAAGATAGGTGGGAAAAGAGGGGATGTTGGAGAAGCATAACTAAATTGCACGAGGAAGACAAATAGTGTGCAATCAGCTATGACATATTACAACCTATCTAAGCAACCTTTAGAATAAGGGACCTTGCAAAATATCATAGGTAGAATATAGCAATTTATTTTGGCAGTCTTTAGTACCCACTAAGAAAATATTTAAGGATGTTCAGAGATAGTGGAATAATGCTCTATTTTTTAATTATCATAAATATATAGAATACAAAAAGTCAATATTTTATGTTTAATAAATTAGTGTCTTTAAAACAAAAGAGGATTGATTATGGAGAGAAATGAACACACCCTTATGCAGCCAATTTTCAAGACTTGTTGTTATTTTAATTAAAAAATGCATAAGTAGCAATGTATGCTTAATGGTTGCTAATAAAAAAGCACCCATCAAAGGAAAATTGCTTGTAAGAGTTGATTCAATAAAAATATTGGATATTTAACTCAGAAGTAACAATACCTCATCTGGGTTTGCAAGAATGTCTCTGATCTTGAAGACATCTCTGAAGACATCTCTGATCCTTAAGACATATTTGTCAATTTCTTCAGTGAGGGCTTCAAACTCATCATAGCTGTAATTTCTAACCCTGTTACCATCTGTCTCACTAGTGCGACTGTTTACCTTGTCATTGTCTTTATCATCATGGCAACCCTTGATACCCTCCTCAACATCCTCATCATCAATAACTTCATCAACTTCATCACGGGGTTCAACCAAAGTAACATAACGACAGTCATGACACCTAAGACACCTAGATGCATACAATCTCTGTGCAATCCTATATCTCTTCGTCCTTAATTCATTTTGGAAATCAGAGGATGCAACTAGGATTGCATATTCAATCAAGCTGCATATATCAATCCCTGCACCTTTGAAAAAATTTCTCCATTTCTCCACAGACTCCATTTTTAGCCAACCTGAAAACCTGGTCTATTCCACACCAATCAAGAATTTTAAAATACACAACAAAAAATATGAATGGATGGAGCAATTGCTCAGTAATCCAATGCAACTGCTCAAACAACCTTGAATCCTCCTCAATTCTCCCAGATAACGTAGTTTATTAGTAATTCCTGTATAGGGCAAGCATGCAACAAAATGCATATCCAGTGGGTTAGTTTAGAATCTCGTAAAGAATGCAGTATCACTCCAATGGGCTAGTCTAGAATCATTCCAGTCTCACAAGGCCTAATTTGGGGCAAGGCCAAAACAACAACAATTTTGAAATTCTTATAAGTGATTCCTGATTTCATTTAAAAGACAACGTACAAAGATAAAATCAAACAAAACGAAATTAAAATGGAAAAAGTTCCCTGGGAAAGAACTCGATTCTTGAGTTTTGTCTCCATTCATTTCAGGGACCAAAAGTTCCTTGGGAAATAACTCGATCTAGCCCTTGAAAGACACGTGGATGACAATAGATGTATGGTAGTAGATCATTTTCAGGGAAATTCAACTAAATATCTTTCCAACCCACCATGCCACCTATACACCCTTGGGCGCCCAAGTATTTGAAAGAACTCATAAGATGTAGAGGTTGGCATAAGAGAATGAGACACTTGGAAAAATTTTAAAGGTCAAGAGGCCAATTCCAAGGATCTTCCAGTAAATGTATTGAAAGTCAAAACTAGTTATGGATGGGTCATTTGAAGTTTTGACAACACATATTGTAAAGCCTAACTATTTCAGGACTCAAAATAAATAAATGTTTTCTATAATCTCCTACTGAAATGACTGAATTTAGTTTATAATTTCTTTCATTTTTTTTATACCATGAATAAACAACAACATATTAATGATAACAACATAATAGAAACAACAACAACAACATAATAACAACATCATAGCTGCATATTAATAATAACAACATAATAATAACAACAACAACATAATAACAACAACATAATGATGACAGACCAATTGGTAAAATACATACCTCCACCTGCAGATTGGTTGATTCATCCCCTGGTTCACTTGTTCTTGTGCTTGCCCAAACTACTCAACTGAATATTAACCTCCCAACCGACTAGGAACAACCTCTATGTCTCCCTAGCTCCAGGAATCCTTGCGATTTCCTACCCCCCCAAGCCCAAAGTTCCCAGTTATAGCAGTGCCTTTTGAGAGTTCCCAAAACAATATGTTCTCCCCAATTTTCCTCCTCCTCTTCCTCCTCTTGTAGAATTTTCCCAAAACAAAAAATGACACCCCCCCCAAGTCCTCTCCTCTCTTCCTTATCCTCCCCTCTCCTTACCTTCCCCAACTACCTTATCCCCCTCATTAATTCCACAACATCCTTATCCCTTCATTAATTACTTCACCTACCTTTTAATAATAAAATAATAAAAAGACTCATTTAATTTATTTTAATAATAAATTAAATTTAAATTAAAAACTATGATAAACAATTAATCAATTTGGGTTGTTACATACACCCACCCTTCAAGAAACTTCGTCCCGAAGTTAGAGTGATTTACAATACAAGGGTAATGACACACAATTCATACATCCACCTCAAATAAACAATATAATCAATTTAAAGCACTTATACATACTAGTGTACATGTGCAAGGCATGCATGTGTAGCTAGCACATACAAGACTCACACATGTACTAATGACAATAATTATCACACCTATAGTAGTTCTTGTATGTGTCCATTCCAATCAACAAAACTATTCATTTCATAAAAGATAGTAAACCATTTAAAATGTTTGCAAAATCCCTCAATTATAGTAATTTAGCACAAACAACATTCACTTAGATAATTTTAGTTCAAATAAGCAATTATAAATATACATATATACATTTTTTAAAAAAAGAGGAAAACAATAAATTCTACCATAAGGCGAAATCCCCACACACTCTCATCTACTTCTATTCATCCTTCCTCCCTAACTTACTTCCATATTCCATCCTTATTCTTCCTCTGCTGGACTATCTTGGAGGGTCAACTATATTGACCTAACTCCAATTAGAACCTGTAAGTGGAAGTGTCAACTCTCTTGACCAAGCTTCCCCAATAGGAAACTGATAGTCATCATCACACGTCTAGGGGAGCGTGAGCTAACACCATCCTCCCATGAATCCAGGTTTCATAGGATACATGGTGGGAAATGCTTCCACCCCTCTTAATAGAACTAGGGTCAACACCCTACCATGGAACATACATTGGCACTGTGTTGTTGGGAATTTTGTCATCGTATATTCAGTTTTAGGCAGTATCGCTACCTGAAAAACCTGCACTTGTCCACACATCATAGCAATGCATTTGAACCAATATAATTTCACATACAATATTCATACCATATTGTTTCTTGGTCGATGTTCACAACATCAACCTTTATCATCATTATTCTCTCGCTATTTCATAGCCTATTGACCTGAAGATTAGTCTATACAAAAACCCATACATATCCATGCAGTATCATGTAAATGCATTTATTCATAATCTCAATTCGGTATCCACGTACCAACAACTTTAAATGTCAAAATTTTCAAGTTAGAAATAGATTGCATAATATCCATCATAATTCAAATATCATTAAACATTCATAGAATTGACATTTGCATAGGTTCATATGTCTTAAAAGTTGAAGTGTATCATTAATAGTTTCACAGTGAATAGAAAATAAAGATGATTAGGCCTTAAGTAATTCTAGTTGTCTAAGTCAAAAGGTGGCATTACATACACCCAACCTTCGGGAAAACATATTCCCGAGGTGGTAAAAAAAGTGAGGGATGATCTCTTTGTAAGGTCTCTGCATCCTCCCAAGTAGCAGATCCTGGGCCATACTTGTCCCACTGGACCTTAACTTGGTCTACCAAACGATTCCTGAGGTGTCGAACCCTACGGTCCAATATGCATAACGGTTCTACCGTGAAGGTTCCTGCGTCCGATACCTGCAATTCCTTCCAATTCAGTTTATGAGATTCGTCAACAACATAATGACGTAGAACATAGACATGAAAAACATTATGAGTTTTATGCAAGTGGGGTGGCAGTACGAGAATATAGGGAATAGGTCCAATTCTCTCTTGGATTTTTAATGGTCCTATAAATCGAGGAAATAACTTTTTCCCCTTCCTGAATCAAATGGTACTCTTATTAGGCCTGATACGAATGCAAAATTGATCTCCCACTTTATAACTTCAGTCAATCCTATGTGCATCAACATAAATTTTTTGTCTATCATGTGCTTCCTTTAGTCGTTGCCTAATCTGAATCACCTGTTCCTCCATCTCTTGAATCAATTATGGCCCAACTGTCACTTGGTCTTCTAACCTTTCCCAACTCAATGGTGTCTTGCATGGCCTTCCATACAGAGCTTCATAGGGTGGCTTTCCAATGGAGATATGAAAATGTTTATTGTAGGCGAACTCTACCAATGGGTTTGATTATCCATAACATACATCCTAAGCATGTCTTCCATAACTTGATTTACTCTCTTAGTTTTCCCATCTATTTTAGGATGATATGTTGGGGTTAAGTTCAACTGAGTTCCTAACGCTGACTGCAAACTTGTCCAAAACCTAGATGTGAATCGAGAGTCCCTATCTGAAATGATATTCTTGGGTAACCTGTGCAGATGGATGAATTCACTTATAAACACATGTGCCACATCATTGACATCATAAGTGTCTCTAACCAGAATAAAATGAGCACTCTTGGTCAACTTATGAACTATCAAAAGAATGACATTGTGTTTGTGCTATGTGAGTGGAAATCCCATAGAAAAATCCATTTTTGAGAAATTTGTTGCTCCTTTCATCTGATCAAAGAGGTCAACTATCTGTGGCATTGGGTACATATTTTTCACTGTAGCATAGTTCAAGTCCCTGTAATCTATACAGAGTTGTAAGGAACCATCCTTCTTCTTCACAAAAATTACTGGTGCACCCCAAAGTGAGACACTAGGCATTATTATCCCTAAGTCAAGTAGTTCCTTAAACTGCATCTACAACTCACAAAGTTTTGGCACTGTCATCCTATATGGTGTCTTGGAAATTGGCTCTACACTAGGTTTTAGATCAATGGTAAAATCAAGCTCCCTCTCAGGAGGTAACCCTGGAAACTCTTTCGGAAAAACATCCTTAAATTCCGATAATATTGGATACTGATCCAGGGAGGGTCCTTTCCCTTCATTGACTGATTCCACTACATACAACCAACAACCTTAGCTCATGCAACGTTTAACCTTCATGGTTGAGATAAAGTGTGGAGACACTTTCCTCCGTACACTATGGATCTCTACTGACCTTCCTTCATCATCAACAAAAAGCACCCTTTTCGTGAAAAAATCTACCATAGCTCGATGGGATTCTAACCAGTCCATTCCGATGATTAGGTCATATGTCCCCAGAGTAGTGACGTACACCTTCAACCTAGTAATACACATTCCCATGTCTACTAGAAAATTATCGACGCTAGGTCCTATAACTTGTTTTTCCCCTGAAGTCATCTCAACTTATTTAAAGTCATCGTGCGGGTAGGCTACCAACCCACACTTTTCTAATGCACAAGGTGAAATGAAACTATCTGTAGCACCAGAATGAAATCAAATCTTAACATTGACATGATTTAGCGTACATGATGACTCCACCATAGTGGATTGATGCTCTGTCTGGTGGATATTGACTGCTGCATAAATATAATGGCTACTACTCACTCTTCCCATGAGGGCCTTTCCTTCTCTATGCACAAATCCTTCTTGTGACTCTAGGTAGTCACGTTGGTAATGGGGTCCTACACACCCCCAACAAGTAACATAAGATGGAACCTATGCACTGCTCTGTGACGATCTCTGAAATGAGTTCCTTCCCCTGAAACCCTTGTCCCTACTTGTTTCTCCCTGAGAAGGTCGTGTACCTGCCTACATTGTTGGAGATGAGTGGGATCTTGCACTCACTGCCATTGAAACACCTGATGTAACTTCTCTAGGAGCGACTCTATTTCCATACAGAGGTGGCTAGAGCTTCCTCCCTTGGAGAAGGTCCTATGGGCCTTTTCCATGAATCCAGGATGTTGTGGAATGGTTGATCTCATACCTTTGTTTAAGCTCATATGCTCCTCCGTGTAACGAGCATTTTCAACTGCTTCAGCAACTGACGATGGTTTCCACATCTGTACCATGGCCCTTATCTTAGGTTTTAACCCGTACACAAAAATTTCTTCCTGTCATTGATCAATGTCCATGTATGAGACATATTTTACTAACTCCATGAACTTGATCTCATACTCTTCCATGCTCTTGTTTCCCTGAACTAGAGCATGAAATGCTACTACCTGTTGTTCCTTATAGTATGCAGGAAAATATTTCCTCTGGAACCTTTCTTAAAAAATCTCCCATGAGACGGTGTCTGGGATAAGGTGCAACTGCCTCTCTAGGTTACCCCACCAGTTCAAGGCACTATCCCTCAATTGAAATATTGTTATTTTCTCCTTATATGTGGAAGCATAGTCTCTTAAGGAGAAACATCGTGTCATTCTTTCCAACCATGCCTTTGCACGTTCACTTGCATGACACCCAACAAAATCTGGGAGTTTGATCTTCTGTAGTTCTCTGGTGATGTCCCCTGGTGGAGGCCCTATCTTTGTGTCCCTCGATGCTTTAGGGTTACCCACTCCAGAGGGTGGGGGTTCCACTTCAACATCAGTTGACTGGCACCCCTTTAATGTATCATTAATAGCCTTTAAAGAATGCAAAATGAGATCTAATTCAGGAGATGGTGGTGGTAGTGCCGATGTTGGCGGTGTTAGAATATAGAAGATGGTGTGCTCATTTTACCATTTATGATACCATCGTCACCCAACCATAGGATGAAGCCACCCTCCGAGCACCTTAACCTTGACTGAGAATTCCTCCGAAAGAAAACCCTAGGATAGATAGCCAAACAAAGGGTAGCACACCTTTCCCCAAGGATAACGCATCACAAAAAGCTGATCAGATAGTCCAAACCCTAGCCAAGAGATATTCAAGCCAATACTGAAAACTTGTTGCTACTGCAGCTGCACCTGCAGCTCTCCTCCACATGCGCGCACCAAACTGGGAACTGCAGTGCACACCAAACTGAGAACTGCAATTCTGAGATGCTGTCAAATGAGAACTGGTGCCCTGTATTTATACTGGTTCTGCCAGATTTGATGGGGCCGACTTCTCCTTCTGGATATGTGTGTGTTCAGTATATTATTATTATTTCTGGCCGACTTCTTCTCTTGGAGGCTAATAGCCTAATATAAATTATCTTCTTGAGTCGACAAGATTTTTAGGGTTATTAGCCAACTCATTAGGGTTTTCTCTTGCTTTCCAGAGTCTTCTATTCTCGTCAGTTTCACACGTGGAGGTAAATACCTCCTGAAGCTACCATAATATTAACACTCCCTTTTATCTAGGGAGGTATTACAGGTAATGGACTTGAGCACAAAAACATACCATTTACCCGGTAGCATCAATATAGTCGTCTAGACTATTTCATGACTAGATCATGAGCATCACCATCACCATCAACTGCATCATCTCGCGAAACCATACTTCATTTGAGTAATTAGACATGATGCTTGATAAGTCACTCACACCATAGAGTGATACAAGAGCCACTCTTATAATCTAGAGGAGTAAATGCTCTGAACCAATTTTCATCTGGAAAATCTTTGTTCATCATTCGTCTAGATGGTGATTATTTCCAATAAACTGTTGATAATCTTCATGGTAGTTAGAACAAAAATAGAACACAACTGTGTCTATCCATAGTAGTACATAACTACAATCCAGTGGTTCACTACCACACCAAGTAACACATAAGTACTTGATCAACAATGTATGGTTGCGAACAATGCAACATATCCACCACAATAGTCCTTATCTACTGTCATACAGTCTTCATAACAAGCATCTGATAGCAACCTGCATAGAAACAATGTTATGATATATACTGAATTATTTGGGCCAATCTTTCACTCACATCTGTGAGCTTTGAAAGAATATCTGCCTCATGAACAGTGGAACATATCCACCACAATAGTATATCTCTACTGTCTGGAGACAGGTAGTCTCTATAACAATCATCTGATGCCATCCTGCACAGAAAATAATGTTAAAAATAAACTGAATCATCTAAGCCATTCTTTCACTCACGTTTGTGAGATTTGAAAGAATATCTTCCCTCATCAGCAATGGGCTATCTTCCCTATTCTTCTCAAACAAGGAAGAAGGATTGTTTCTAATTTCTGAGCATGGACCATTCCTCACCCTGGGCCATTCTTCCTACACTAATCAAAGTGCACCCTGGACAAAAGGTATAAACCCTAAGGGATGTTTAGACCATTCCCCACCCTGGGCCATTCCTCCTACACTAATCAAAGTGCACCCCAGAGAGAATATGCAAACCCTAAGGAATGACTGTCCTAGACCATTCCCCACCCTGGGCCATTCCTCCTACACTAATCAAAGTGCGCCTTGGAGAGAATGTATAACCCTAAGGAATATCTGTCCCTGATTGCTGAGCCTGGACCATTCCCCACCCTGGGCCATTCCTCCTACACTAATCAAAGTGCACCCTGGAGAGAATGTATAACCCTAAGGAATGACTGTCTGGACTATTTCCTCTGTTAACCACAAGAGGAAAAGACTATCCTGTATCAACCTCCAAAACAAACCATTCCTCATGTTAACCAGAATGAGAAATCGTTGTCCGGTGAGGTGGGCCAGTCTTCTTGAGTAACCCTCAAGAAGAGAGACTGCCCTAGACCACTCCCCATGTTAACCACAATGGGAAGTAACTGTCTATGATACATCAACAATCATATTACTTTCCATGTTAACCACAATGGAAAGTCACTATCCTTCAGAAATCTCAATCCACTTTCCGAACAAGAAAGCATCTGTCCAAGATGGACTATTTTTCAATTTTGAAGAATGAATGCTTTCAATAATGTTTTCAGTGCTCCCTCCTAACTTGGAGAGTCATTTCTTCCCTTTTCAATAAGAAGGAAGTTGTTTCCATGAGCTCTAGCTCGAGTACGCAAACTCTTTCATCTTGGATAGAAGTTTTACCAAAATATCTACTTATTTGCTCATCTGTGGAGATATGTATTGGAGGATCATTTTTTCCTTTCTGGACTTCATCATGGATAATGTAATGCTTGATTTCAAATGTACTTTAGTCTGGAACACTGTGAAGGCTTCATTTATATTTGAACAATAGAGTATATCATAGTTGGAAAACTGGAACATATCTATGTGGCACTTCTTCTGTCATCATGAGATCTGATCTACTGGGTAGTCATCTTTATAGGAAATCTTCACCACGCTTCTGTTGTGCACTGGAGGTTCTTCACCAAGTTATCTTCTTCTTATCTTCATACATGAGTCTCTTTATGGTATGCCTCAAAATCTTTAGATTTCTCTTCATACACTCTTTATTCAATTTCTCTGGAGAACATTCTTTGCATTCATCTGATGTAGAATTATGACTCATGGATGTTGCAGATGATATAATGACTCATGTAGTGATATGTTTGGTTTACTGGAACAAGTAATCATCATAATCTTCTCCCTCCATCTAGGAGAACTTCTGGTTCTAGATCTCTCAATTATTTTATTCATAAATATTCTATACACTGTTCTTCATCATGACTTCAAGTTCTTCTGCTTGATTGTTTTTATTGAGTTCATATCAGCCTGGTAATCTTGTGATTCTTGATACAATGACTGGTTGTTATGGTTCCTCTTTCTTTCTTGGAATCCTCATGTTCTTCTTCATGTTTTTCTTTAGCTCTTGGGTCCATGGAGTTTCTTATAGATTCCATGCCCTAGAGATTCCACTACTTCCTTTCATCATAGGATCACGAATCTTGATGGACAACCGGGAATACTTTAAGGCTTCTCTTCGAAGAAGTCTTCTTCTGCGGTTGAACTAAACACGTACTGACTTTTATGGCTGCTACCATGGATATATATATTTCATCATCTTCAATGGATCATAGGATTAGCTTCCTTCTAACCCTTGCTTCATGTAAGAGTGCATATAATTGACTCCCTCTATCTGATAGAGCCCATACTTCTAGATGCATCCTTATTGTCTTCCACAATATATAATTGGCTTTCTTGTCTAACAAAGTCCACGCTTCCATTTGTTTGTCTTCTACAAAATGTCATAAGTCTTTTTCCAATTTCCTCTTGATTGTTGACTTCTTTCTGTCTTTGCTTCTACTAAATTTCTTCATGATTGATTTGTCTTATCTTGCAGTAGCTTCCACATGATTTGCATTTCATTCTTTCATGTGTATTATCTAATGATAACTCTTTTTATCTTTTTTTGTTCTTCCATAGGTATAGTTATTCTTGGAACACATTATCTTCCAAGAGATAGATATACAAGATATGTACAGAGACGATGCAAACAAGAAATGTACAAGGAATAAGAAGAGTGTTGTTACCTTTTTAGAAGAAGAAGTCTCTTCCATCCTGCTTAGTCTTCTTTGTAGGTTCCTTTTCTTCGGCAATCGATGCTTCATGTTTCTCTTTCCTTTTCTTTAGCTCAGGACACTGATTCTTGTAGTGACCGTACTTTTGACAATTGAAGCATTGTACTTATGAGATGTCTTTCTCTTGAATTGGCTTCCTACTTGAACCAAACTTCCTTTTGTTCCTGAAGTTCTTGAGTCTTGCTGTGAAGGCTTGATCATCGTACTTCTTTTGGGGTTTCTCTTTTTCATTGATCCTTGATTCTTCTTGAGCAAAGCAAGTCCAAATTTCTTCAAATGTCAGATATTCCTTTCTTGTGTTCATGCTTGTGGCAAATGCATCCCACGTCTTGGGAAGGCCATTGAGTACTATGTTCACCAATTCCTTTTCCAAAATGATCTCTTCAATAGCTTGTAGTTGATCTCTTAGCTAGGAGATCCTTATAAAGTATAATGTTATGCTGTCATCCTTATTCATCTTCATGTTAGAGAGCTCATTCTTCAGACTCATAACTTGTCCGATGTTTCTGACTGAGAAGAGATTTGTTAGGGAATCGTACATCTTCTTTGATGAGTCAAGATGGGAGATGTAGGGTATCAAGTGGTATTTTATAGAATCCACTATGATACTCATGGCATTGATGTCAACATCTTTGAACTTCTCCATAGCTACAACGTTCTGTTGTTCTTTCTCTTCTCCTTCTTCAAACTCTGGCTTCATGATCTTTCCTTTCACGATATCTAGTACTTTATTCTTGGCAAGGATGATATCAATCCTTGTCTTCCACACTCTGAAGTTAGAGGCTCCATCTAACTTGTTCTCAGACTTCATAGAGTTCGTCATGGCTTGCTTGACTTGGTCAAACCCTAGATTTGACCAGAAATCCAAACTTCACGTCTTGTCCTTCTGAGAGTGCCAAGAGATGCGCTAGGCTAGGGTGCACTGATTTGTCCAGAGATTAGGTCAATCCATTCACTTTAAGGTGCCTCAACAAGAGGTTTAGGGTTTCTGCAACTGCACCTGCTAGTAACCCTAGCTGTAGTGTCTTGGGAGTTGCTTATGCTAGTAACCCTAGTGGCATTTCCTCAACGAGCTCAATATCCTAGCGGCTATGTTTCCTTCCAGCGTTTAGATTGAATGAAGGAGGTGTGGGCCCATAACCTATTAGAATATAGAAGATGGTGTGCTCATTTTACCATTGATGATACCCTCATCACCTAGCCATAGGCTGAAGCCACCCTCCGAGCACCTTAACCTTGATTGAGAATTCCTCCGAAAGAAAACCCTAGGATAGATAGTGAAACAAAGGGTAGCACACATTTCCCCAAGGATAGTGCATCACAAAAAGCTGATCAGATAGTCCAAACCCTAGCCAAGAGATATTCAAGCAAATACTGAAAACTTGTTGTTGCTACCGCTACACCTGCAACTCTCCTCCACATGTGCACACCAAACTAGGAACTGCAGTGCGCACCAAACTGGGAACTGCAATTTTGAGATGCTATCAAATGAGAATCGACGCCCTGTATTTATACTGGTTCTGCCAGATTTGCTGGGGCCAACTTCTCCTTCTGGATATGTGTCTGTTCAGTATATTATTATTATTTCTAGCTGACTTCTTCTCTTGGAGGCTAATAACCTAATATAAATTATCTTCTTGAGCCGATAAGACTTCTAGGGTTATTAGCCAACTCATTAGGGTTTTCTCTTTCTTTCTGGAATCTTCTATTCTCGTTAGGTTCACACGTGGAGGTAAATATCTCTCGCAGCTACCATAATATTAATAGGCGGTCCTTGCGACGATGCCCCTCGACCTTGATTTCCACAAGTCCTAACCATTTTGAATAACTAAATCTACATCAAACCAAATTCTTATCAGGGAAGATTTTAAGTCATTCTACATTCACTCAAACTTATACTTGCAAACATAGGGTTAGGCGTAATTTTTTTTTTACTTGTCTGTAAAAAGACATTACTCTCTTTAGGGTAAGTGGCTAAAGGTTGGGGTCGAAAAACTCTAAGCTTGGTAACATTTTCGGGTAAGTTGCTAACCGTCTTTCCTTGCTAGCTATGTCAGCCCTCTAACACACTCGCTAAAATGCATCAAATCCCCTTTACTAACATTAATAAATAGCCATATTGTTTTATATATATATATAATAATTTAATTATGTTATATATATATATATATATATATATAATAATAATAATAATAATAATAATAACAATTTAATTATGTCAGAAGCATGTTTATTACCAAAAAATAAATAAATTAATCCATTTTAGTCATTTCGACTAGTTTCATTCTCTTTTTTATTTTTAACATTTTGACTCATTTCATAGGTTAAAGATAACAATATATATAAAAAAGAAAACATGGTTTCTCAAACCTATATTCATCAGATTCATTCTCTTGTTACCAAAATGATATGAGTCATATTGAAAATAAATAATTTGTTTTGTCAAATGCATTGTAAATACTTTCACTAATGCATTGTAAATACTTTCAAGGAACATGAGTTAATGTTATTAACCACTAACAACCTTATCTCCCATACTGTTGTTTTCAAACTTACAAGAAAAGTACGTGTCTATGTAGTTATGTTTTCTCCTTATTCTTTTTTTTTAATTATTTCTAGTTATAGAAATGATACACATTAATATGTTTTAAAGAAAGCGATACTTTCTTTGTTATGTAATTATATATATATATATATATATATATATATATTTTGTTATTCTATCTCTAAGTACAAAAATGAAGCAATAGACAAGTCATGTGAAACCACACGAGATATATATATATATATATATATATATATATTCCACTACTATGTTAGGTTACTTAGATAAGTGGTATGGTGAATACTAAGTACAAAAATGAAGCAATAGACAAGTCATGTGAAAGCACACGATATATATATATATATTCCACTACTATGTTAGGTTACTTAGATAAGTGGTATGGTGAATACTTAGGAAAGTAAGGGACATATATCATATCTCATTCATCAATTTAGAGTCTATTTGAAGGCATACCCAGTAAGATCCCCTTTTTTATGGAATTATGTTTTCTCTTTATTTTATCACGTGTTAATACAAGTTAATACATTAAAGAAATATTTTTTCAATTAAGAACCTTGTAAGGACTTGCATAAATTTTCACATATATGAGTTAGAAATTTACAACATTAAGACAAACATTCACCTTGACAATGGCGCTCCAAGTGGGTGCTTGCTCTCGTGACTTACTTGATACTTGGACCATGACTTGACACTTGAGTGATGTTTGGTGGAACATGTCGATGACTTTGATTGTTAATTGGAGGTTGGTGGCATGTTGGTAAGGTGGTTGGTTTATCTATAGGAGGTTCCATAGATGCGTGGTGCAAGAAGTAGGCTCTTTGTGGGCTCCCTCCTCGACACTTGGTGTGGGTGTTGTTGATAGTTGGGCTCTTACCCAAAGTTTGGGCATCGTGGGATCACGCATGAGACCCACGTGCCCCTTCCCCACTCTCAAACCCTACCATGCCCTTTCTCACTCACACAACACACATTACTCTGCCCGACCGCCTCTTCCTCTCAAACCATATTCTGCCCTCTTCCTCCTTTGCAACTACGGGCTGAGGGTTCGACCCTGGATCCATGAATGGTAATCGTAAGGTGAGACCATGGCCTTCATAAGAGATATGAGATATTCGTAAGGAGCAGGGAGTAGCGAGGTGAAAGGGCTAAAAGGAATTCCAAATATTTTTGTTCGTAATAGAAATGACGATAGCGTAATAGCAAGGAACTCAGTCTGGCATGATGGCAAGGTGCATTTGTAGAGACCACACCCTTTTCTTCTCGTACACCATGATATTTGTAATTGAGATCTCTTCAAAGTACTTCTGGGCTTCAAACTGTCAACATTATTAGACTTAACAGAGGCTAAGGCCCAGGCCAATGGACCTTGAATATACATTTCACAAGGTTCACTAACAAGATCCTGTTTGGACCTTTCTCATCTCAGCTTGTTTGGCCATGCTTCCTATTCTGGAGCTCAGAGGGGTGATTCATGTAGGTTACTGGATGCAGTTAGAACCCTTGAAGGTCTCCATATTGGTTGGTGTTCTGTAACTTCTCAATTTTCATAGTGCACATTTTTGAGATAATGTTTTGGGTTTTAGATGGTTTTCTTTGATCTTTTGTCTAATATCTTTATTGTCTTATTTAGTATGAATTATACATCCCTTATCTGTCCTAAGAATTGGACGGTAATGACTAAATTTTAGGTCTCTGACCTACCCATACCAGGTCATGGAGCAAAATTTATATTAATTGTTTAACTAGGTCATGGAGAAAAAATTATATTAATTGTTTAACAATACTCTGCTTTCTTTTTTAATTGTTGATATTTTATTTTTCAATATAAACATGATACAATCAAACCAAGCCTTGGCTGAATTTTTAATCAAAACTTGTTTACCCAATTATGTAACATTAAGTTGGATTGCCTTGCAGAAACAGGGTACTTGTACCATTTATTTTTCTCTATTTGAAAAATCTTGTCACATATGCGGGAAAGAGGAGTTCACTTGCTTCCACAAAGACAAAGATAAAATTATGTTGTGGGTGGTCAAGCCCAGGTTTCAGTTTTGAAACTGGGCTCTGATACCATATGTAAAGCCTAACTATTTTAGGACTCAAAATAAATAAATGTTTTCTATAATCTCCTACTGAAATGACTAAATTTAGTTTAGAATTTCTTTCATTTTTTTTATACCAGGAATAAACAACAATAGCATATTAATGATAACAACATAATAAAAATAGAAACAACAACATAATAACAACAAAATAGCTGCATATTAATGATAACAACATATTAACAACAACAACAACAATAGCATAATGATGATAGACCAACTGGTAAAATGCATACATCCACCTACAAATTGGTTGATTCAACCCCTAGTTCACTTGTTCTTGTGCTTGCCCAAACTTCCCAACTGAATATTAACCTTCCATCCAACTAGGAACAACCTCTTTGCCTCCCTAGCTCCAGGAATCCTTACAGTTTCCTGGCCCCCGAGCCCAAAGTTCCCAGCAACAACAGTGCCCTGTGAGAGTTCCTAAAACAATATGTTCTCCTCAATTTTCCTCCTCCTCTTCCTCCTCTTGCAGAATTTTCCCAAAACAAAAAAATGAGACCCCCTCCAAGTCCTCTCCTCTCTTCCTTATTCTCCCCTATCCCTCACTTCCCCAACTACATTATCCCTCTCATAAATTCTCCAATAGCCTTATCCCTTCATTAATTACTTCACCTACCTTTTAATAATAAAATACTAAAAAAGACTCATTTAATTTATTTTAATAATTAATTAAATTTAAATAAAAAACTATGGAAAACAATTAATCAATTTTGGTTGTTACACATACTCTAGTTTTGAGAAAAACTCTTGGGTGGGTCAACCTCTAGTGTTTTTCCTCTTCATACCAGGAATTTCATGACATACTAAGAAGCACCATTTTTAGAAGAAAGGGTAGAAATCAAAGGAGCTTTTCAAAGTCATGTATTCTTACACCTCCATCAAGATTTCTTAGAACTAGTAAGTTGGCATTATCATACTTAGTATGTTCAGTTAATTTGAATTGCATGTAAATATAGGGTCTACCTCTGTGGCTCCTAGGTCGACATCTGAAAATTCCAAGCCCACCCCAAGTCCATTACCCTTTTTCACCACATAACAAAGAGACTTGTTAGACACTTCATATAATTCCTATGTCCTTGGCATGTAATTCCAAAATGCATAAAAGTTAGATAGATTACTCATGGTAGGAGTAGAGATAGAAGGGACCATATCAATACCTAGCACGTGGCCTACAAAATATGTGTCCCTTTAGTCTATCCTTTCCCTAATTTGCAATTCTCTACACAAACTACTAAAACCATGTCAAGAATACCATCTATATGATTGATGGGTCTATAGTTTTATATGGTGTCGTAGCCAATTCCATAATGTCAAGTTTTCCTAAGGGTTTTGTTCCAATAAATACCAAGGTCCAAGAAAATAAGTTCAATCATAGGCCTCATGCTTCTAGGAAGGGTCAATTAGGTCATTAATTAGAAAAGTGCAAAGAAATCACAAATCTCACCTCTCCCTTTCAAGCTCGTAGGATCCCTAATTGGTCTAGGGAAGTTATCTCCATGGTGTCCATCATTTTAGAAAAATACGATGATAATTATGTTAATCCCTATATGCTGGAAATTATGGATGGTATGTATTTGAACCCTACAAATGACCCTATTATATTTAAATATGTTGAGTTCATTGTTAATCGGTACATGAACAATTATTTGGGTTTTTCGTAGAAAAAATGTTTGTTTATTAAGATTATTTGGCATATTTGATCTTGTTTTACCAAGTTGGAAGTTTTGAACATCTAGGATTAAAGAAAGTTAATGAAATGGACTAGTGAAATCCTATGACAACATGGATGCTAATAGTTAGAATGCATGCACAAAATGTGGGATTTAAGAATTATATTGTTAAATTCATGTATGAAGTATTTTTATTGATGTGAATTGAGCATCCTCCTCGAATCCCTATGGAGTGCAAACAAATCTTCCAACTAAATGAGGGAAAAATATCTTGCAACTAAATGAGGAAGTAGATGATTGGTGATAGGTTTATTTATAACTATTAGATAGTCACTAGGGCATATGGATCGAAAGTAAAACCCTACAAATTGGTTTTCCTTCTAAACCAAAGGATATTTTATTTAGAGTATGCTAAACAAGCATTCAATGTAGATAAAATCCATTTCCATCCCAAGCATCAAAAGCTTATTTCTCACTTCCATCTGAGTTTTTCATTTTATGTATTTAGTACCTCAAAGGTAGAAGATGTTGTTAAACATATTTTGGGATCCTATAGTTTTAAAGAAAATGACTTATGGAGATATGATCCTCGCCATTTTATTTAAGAGAGAAGAGCATATTTTGGATTTAAATCCTATCTTCATGAGGCAATACTAGATATAAATAAAGTGAGCAATATAAACAATTCGTAGGAAGTACAACAAGTTTGGGATATCTAGGCACAACAATAAACAGAACCAAATGAACAACTTATTCCAATCAAGAAGCTTGTGTCATATGTTCTATGGTATTTCAATTTCTATGGAAGAGAAGAGGACTCCTCTTTGACCTAAATATTGAGTTGACTGCTTTTTCTATACAAAACTCTAATTTATTAGAGGATAAAAGTTGGGAATTGCACAAAATGGAGTTTTCATGGCTAATGATACACTATTTGCATAATATAACTAAAAATTTTGGCATTCTCCCACTAAATGATTAGTTTAATACATTATATTGTTAACATTTAGGTAATCTTCCTCAAATTTCACCTAATAATAGTGAAGGACACAATCTCATAGTTTCTATCAATACTAGTAGTTTTATCAAAATATCTAAGAATTGAGATTTATGGACTAGAATATGATATCACTATGAAATATGGGTATAATGGAAGTGGAGGAATAGGGATAAATTAATAATATAGATATGATCCTATACAACTCAAAGAGAGACCTAAATGATTATTCTTGGGTGCTAATTTTACTTCCCTTATATTGGTGTTTCCACTAATGACATTGAGGAATGACTAAGGAGAAGCATGAAAATGAGAAATATCATTCTATTACAAGAAGAAATAAATAAGGGTGTGAAAAGACTTATGATCCTCCTACTTAAAATGTTGAAGAAGAAGGAACAATTTCACCTAATGGAACTAAAATTAAATGTCCCCAAGGGAATGGGAATGATGATGGAATTAAAGATAAGGACCTTCAACTTCATGAAGTAGAAGAAAGAGAAATAAAATGTAGATGAAATATGGTAGGAAACTATGGAGAAAGATGAATTGGTGGCATGAAACTATGGAGAAAGATGAAAGGAAACATGCCTTGATGATATGGGAGGGTTTCCAGACTCAAAAATCACTCACACACCCACTCTTTATATTCATCGTATGTGTCGTTCAAAACTGACACCATTCCAATTAGGCCCATGATTTTGGTTGTGGCAAGAAGAAGGTGATAGATGAGATTTCGTATTTAAATAATGATTTCATACTAATATTCTTTATGGATAAAAAGAGTACTTTGATGAAAAAAAAAAACAAAGACATAAAATAACTTGAAGCTTGTGTGATTAATCAAGTACTTCTTTATCGACTTTATTGCATGCCCTTGTAGTACTAGATGTGGGGATGTGCATCTCGATCATATTTTAAAAGAAACAACTAAAATACATTGTACTAGGGATAGAGTACATGATGGGAAACAATAACCTGTGAATGGGTCCAATGTTGAAATTATTTCAAAATGTTTCTGTATGCACTGAAATTTTCCAAGGATAGACTGTTCGCATGCCTTGACGATATAGTAGGGTTTCTAGACTCAAATATCACTCACACACCCACTCTATATATCAACCCATCTCGTCCTCATTTCATTTTAATTTTCTCGGTTGAATTTTAAAGGAAACAACTATTAAAATACATTGTACTACGGATAGAGTACATGATGGGTAACAGTGACCTGTGAATGGGGCAAACATTGAAAATATTTCAAAATGTTTTTGTATGCACCGAGATTTGACATGGATAGACTGCTTGTATGACTTGACGATATGGGAGGGTTTCCAAACTCAAATATCACTCACACACCCACTCTTTATATTCATCGTCTGTGTCATTCAAAACCAACATCATGCTAATTAGGCCCATGATTTTGGTCATGGAGAGAACAAGGAAATAGATGAGATTTCATATTTAAATAATTATTTTGTATTAATATTCTTTATGGAGCAAAAGAGTACTTAGATGAGATCAAAAAACAAAGACAATAAATAACTGATATTGAATCTTTTTCGATTAATCAAGTACTTCTTTATCGACGTTATTGCATTATCTTACAGTACTAGATGCGGGGACATACGTCTAGATTGTATTTTAAAGGAAACAAATAAAATACATTGTATTAGGGCTAGAGTACATGATGGGTAATAATAACCTGTGAATGGGGACAACGTTGAAATTCTTTCAAAATGTTTCTATATGCACTGAAATTTGACATGGATAGATTGTTTTCATGCCTTGACGATATGGAAGGGTTTCCAGACTCAAATATTATTCACACACCCACTCTATATCTCTACCCATATCGTCCTCATTTCATTTTAATTTTCTCGATCGAATTTTAAAGGAAACAGATATTAAAATATGTTCTACTAGGGCTAGAGTACATGATGAGCAACAATGACCTGTGAATGGGGCCAACATTGAATTTTTTTCAAAATTTTTCTGTATGCACCGAAATTTGACATGGATACACAATTCACATGCCCTGACGATATGGGAGGGTTTCCATACTCAAAGATAACTCACACACCAACTCTTTATATTCATCTTCTTTGTCTTTCAAAACCAACATCATGCCAATTAGGACCATGATTTTGGTTGTGAAGAGAAGAAGGACATATATGAGATTTTGTATTTAAATAATTATTTTGTACTAATATACTTTATGGAGAAAAGAGTACTTAGATGAGAACAAAAAAAAAAGATATGAAATAATTGATATTGAAGCTTCTACGATTAATCAAGTACTTCTTTATCGACGTTATTACATTCCCTTGTAGTATTAGATGCGGATAGGTGTGTCTCGATCGTATTTTAAAGGAAACAAGTAAAAGACATTGTACTAAGGATAGAGTACATGATGGGAAATAGTAACCTGTGAATGGGGCCAACGTTGAAATTCTTTCAAAATGTTTCTATATGCACTGAAATTTGACATGGATAGACTGTTCGCATGCCTTGACGATATGGAAGGGTTTCCAGACTCAAATATTATTCACACACCCACTCTATATATCGACCCATCTCCTCCTCATTTCATTTTAATTTTCTCAGTCGAACTTTAAAGGAAACATATATTAAAAGACATTGTACTAGGGATAGAGTACAGTGTGAGAACCAGTGACCTGTGAATGGGGCCAATGTTGAAACTGTTTCAAAATGTTTCTATATGCACCGAAATTTGACATGGATAGACATTTCGTATGCCTTGAAGATATGGGAGGGTTTCCAGACTCAAATATCACTCACACACTGTTGGCACAGGGGAAGACCCAACATTCAACACTACAACAATGCACCAACAAATCCCTATCTACCGGCCCTTTCGGCAACACCTGCAAAGTAGATGAATTCTCACCCGAGGTAGAGGCAGGGGTGGTTGCAGGACTCCAATGTCTACAACCTTAGCTGGGACACAGATATGTGATTGTAACACCTTGAAAACGAACTTAGCAATATAGTTCATTAATGTTTAATCATTATCTACTTCACAGGTAAATACCCTAATTATAGAGCATCACAGTATTCAACCTGATCTAGCATCTAACAACACTTAGCATGACGAAACAGATCAGATCTAGTAGATTCAAGAACTAAGCACATTCACAAAGGTCAGATCCAACAATTACTCTCACTATTAAGCACAAAGAAACAACATATCTACCTATCATTCATCTATATCAAAGCACTAAGAAAGTAAATACATAAACACAACAACACATCGCACAAATAATTCACATCATAGGATGTATGTGGTTCACCCCCACCCTGCGGCTAGGTTCACCAACTCTTCGTCTTCTTTATTAGATTTCTTCAATCTTCTTACATGCACAGAGCCTTCAGATCAACTTCGCAGAGGACAGGAGATCTGCGCACTCTTCGCTAGATCCTCCTTCCCAAGCTAGGTTACAACACAAAATCTACATACAATCCCTTACAACCACTTTCACTCAACCTTGCAAACATACACAAAGCACTTAGAACTGTTACTTGCACTCAACACCACTTAAAACTGACTTGTCATTCACACTTAGCCATTCATATCTGTCTCTCCTCACTACATCGCCTAGCATCTATTTATACATTACAAAATCGGGCCTAAACATGGGTAAACCCATGGGCCGACATCCCCATACCCGTTACATAATCCCAAATCCCAAAAATCCCTAAAAGGGGGCCGAGATCCCGCGATCTACGCTTCATCTTGCACTCCGCCTTCGACAGCCTGTCGAAGTCCTAAAAATAGGTCAAACATGACCAAGGATCCTCAAAACTTGGTCAAGGGCCAACATGTCCCCAACACTCACGTGTGACTCATCCCGAGTCACTCTGATCTAGATAATTCCTCCTCAAAATCCTCAAGCTTGGCTCCAGCTACTTCGATTTGTTGTTGTGCCACGAGCTTGTATTCAACGAACTCTTCGATAACAGCTTCGTTGACAGGTCCCTCTAGGCATTGTTCTACTGTAGTGATGACTTGCTCTAGTTATGCTCCTCAACCTTCGATCTCTACGAACAGTTGGCAAGCCTCATCCTGTATAGGTTGGAGCCTCTGAGTCACTTCCATGAGTTTGATCTGAATGGCGTGGACCTGCTATTGAGTAATGCATTGTTCTTGGGATCACTTCATTATTTCAACAACTGGAAGGGGCTTCAACTGCACCTGTATTGTTTATGCTTGATGCTTCGCCTCTTGGAGTTGTGACTCCAGTGTCTTCAGTTCTAGATTCTCAATGAGTCACTTATATGTCCGGGCACTGCAACCACTCATTTGTTTACATGCCAAGGCAAGGCCCTTGATTCTTTCAACTGCGCCTCGAGCAGTTGCTTCCCTTTGATCCCTCACATCCTGCGGAGTGTCGGGCACCATGCGGAGCTCTAAGTATACTATTCTTTGTTGTAGCTACTGGATAGCTTCTACGAGATGGTCTACTTGATGCACAAATCGGTCTTCTACCTTTGGCTCTAAGCCTGTCATAGAGTGAAGTGCTCTGTTGACTGCTTCTTTCACTTTGAGTTTCTCTATGAGAAACTGTTCTTTTTTCTGCTGAATCTGTGCTTTATCCTCTTCAAACTTTGTCTGGAGGGAAACCTTCTCTTGCTCTACAACTCAATGTTGTTCTACTATTACTTCCTGCACTTGCTTCAAGGTCTGGGTGGCTTGTTCTATTTCTTCTTGTGCGTGACGAAGGCAAGCTTCGACCACATCTTCTAGTCGACGGGTTGGGTTGGCTCATCTCCCAACTTCAGTTCTCCTGATGGTAGGGGCATAGTGGACACTGCGCGACTGGATTGAAGGGCCTAATTTACTCCTCAGAGCTCGACCTCAATTTTTTCGTACATCTCCTCTTGCTTGGATTCTTGTTTTTGCAAGATTTCCTGTGAGGTGTCGTTTACAGTTTCTATGATGAAGTCAAAGTCATTGACAGTGAGCACAGTCTTCATCTTATTCACGGTAGCTCTGGATTTCTTCCGGGAAGAGGGTTTTAGGGGAGAAACCTTCCTCTTCTTCAAACTATCAACCTCATCTCTGGGAGGTGTTACTTCGCCTTGCTTCTGCTCATCTTCTTTTCCATTGATCTCTTCTACCTCATCATCACCCCCTCGACCAGGTGATGCTGAAGAAGTCTTTTCTAAGGAACTGCTTAAGTCTTGAACTTTTTTGGTTTTCTTCCTTTTGCTAGTTCTGGGTGTGTCATGTTCTATGTGAGCATCCTCTTGGCTGTCAAGTTCAGGATCAGACATCTCTGCAGGGTCAGCGGGGATAAGGAAGTTGGTTGACCATTACTTAGTTATATCCTCGAGGTCCTCTTTGGTGAGTTTGTAGTAAAACTGAAGCTCCTCATTATGTTCGTCTTCTCGTGTAGTAATATAGATGAAGAGCCAATCTGCACTAAACTTCATGAGGGGTCGGAAGCATTGTAGGGTGTTTGACGTCATGCAAGTTCAACTTCGATAGCCCTCTTCAGCTGGAGGTAGTATGTGTGAAAAATTGCGTTTGACTTCCACTGTTTTCCCATGTCGCTCGAGTACCAGAGCGCGGTGAACTTTGCAACGAGCGACTCGAATGGTTCCATCTCAAGGAAGGTCGCACCTTCCGACATCTCCCAAGCAACAAATGTGATTAGGATTAGGAGCCAACTAAAGTGGAACTTGTAGCCCTGATCCTGTGCTTCGCGACAGTGTAATTCTAGCTGATTAACTAGGTACTTCACACAGTTCATCTGTAGGACTTCTACACATTTCCCCATGAGGTCAACGACAAAGCCTGTGACTTGCGTGGGTATGTTCTTTCTCACAATTTTTTTTGCGATTAATTGGCATGCTAGGCGCACTGCGCCATTCTGGATGGAAGCTACCTTATGTTAGCAATGATTTCTTTCTGATACAATTCGCAAAAGTGTTCTCAGTGCAACAGTTGAAGGAATAAGTAGACATATAGGTAACAGATCTTTCCAACGAGCGAGAAGCCTTCATTAATTTAGTTCTTCCTGTTCTGGCGCAGTCCCAACAGTCTGATGGCGAGCTTCCTGGGCATAAATTCCATTCTAACCATTCGTGGTGTCGGTCTAACAATTATACTTTTTCCAACGGTTATATTGCTTCGCCATGGTGAAGTGCCAAGTGACGTTGTTCTGATATCCCGTCAAAGTTCCTGTTTTGCAAATTTTCATTTTGCGAAGTTCCCTTTGGAACCTTTTGTAACTTTTCGATCTTTGCTCTCTTCTTAATGATATTTCTATCCTTTTTCCCGGTGATCTTCGTCTCGATATTCCTCTTTCCATTCTGATTCTTGTATTCTTTTGGCATAGTAACTTCACGCCGCTGAAATTCCTTCGTAGTGTGAATGGGTAATACTTCTTCTCTAGCTGGGGTAGATGCTCTACTCTCCTATACAGATAGGTGTCTCAAGTCCTTTTGTTTCCTTTCAACTTCGACATCCAAGTTTCTGGTCCTAAATAGCTTCGATATATTCTCCTGTTCTTCAATCAACTGTGTGATCCTCCTAGTCATGAAATATTTTAATTCTTTCTTTTTCTGCTCTAACACTTCTTCTTCTTTCCTTCTAGTCCGATCCTTCTCGATCCATGGTTTTCCTAGTAACATAGTAAATGGAGCGTTGTTCTCAATAAATTTAACAAACTCAAAATCTTCTTATGTCGAAGTTCCATGAGCAATCATAGATATCTGGGTAAGTCTTCCACATAGGGTTATCAGTTTTCCTCTAAACAATCCTATTCCTCCTAATGAAGGAATCATAGCAGGCTTTCCTACAACTTCCCAAGTTCTTTCTGTCATGACATTCACCCGTGTTTCTTCATCTAGAACATGGTCAATGTCGAAGTCTCTTATTCTTACTTCTATTTTCTCTTTCTCTTTTAAGATCTCTGATAGATTAGTATCTCGGTGGTCATTTAGGGTTTCTTTCATCTGTAATAGTATAGTCTCTAATTCCTTCTGGGGTTCTTCCAAGGTCTCCGTTTCTTAACCTTTATCAGGGTCTGCTTGTTCCATATTCATTTTTCCAAGCTTAGAAATCATTCTAGGGCAATCCAAAACTTCATGATCCACAACTTTACAACAAAGAAAACTAGGTCTTCTACTAGGGCAATCCTTAGCAAGATGTCCCGGTCTTCTGCAACTGTAACAAAGAGTTAATCCTCTCTTTCTTTTAAATGATCCCCAACCTTTCCTGTACTACACACTAGAATCATAGTAGTTAACTTGCAAACAATTATTTCTAGGATCTTGCATCCATTTGTTAGTCCAAACATATCTTTCACTATTTCTATCAGATCTATTCATATCAAATCTTCTTTCATCTAGTTGCGCCCTACTTTTCAAGATAGGACAAAATTTATCAAATATACCTAGATCCATACTTTTGAAACAAAAATTTCCACTAATATTACCTTTAACAAATCACAAAGCTTACAGATCTTACCTCTTTTCTTCAGATCAGACTTCTTTTCTTAGCACAAAGATTTCACAGATTAAGTAGGATGCTGCGCACTAGGGCAACATATTTACGTATGGATATTTCATAGTTTCAGGTTAGATCTTCGTACAAGATCCTTTTTCCTCAGTTCCCAACAATCACAGCTTCAGGTCAGATCTTTTCACAAAGCTCATTTTTCCTTAGTTCCCAGCAATCACAGTTTCAGGTCCCAGCAACGAAACCATTTGTTGGCATAGGGGCAGACCCAGGTTTCAACGCTACAACAAGGTACCAACAAAGCCCTAAATACCGGACCTTTCGGCAACACTTGCGAAGAAGATGAAGTCTCACCCGAGGAGGGCCGAGGTAGAGGCATGGGTGGTTGCAGGACTCCAATATATGCAACCTTAGCTGGGACACAGATCTGTGATTATAACACCTTGACAAAGAACTTAGAAATATAGTTCATCAATGTTTAAACGGTATCTACTTTGCAAGTAAATACCATAATTATAGAGCATTGTAGTATTCAACCCGATCTAGCATATAACAACACTTAGCATGACGAAACAGATTAGATATAGCATATTCAAGCACTAAGCACATTCACATAGGTCAGATCCAACATTTACTCTCACTATTAACCACAAAGAAACAACATACCTACCTATCATTCAACTATATCAAATCACTAAGCAAGTAAATAAATAAACACAACAACACATCGCACAAATCATTCACAACACAAGATGTGTTGTTCCAGAGACTATACTTAAGGCTTAGAAGTACAGTGTCTAGGCATCCGAAAGTGAGTAAGGGGTAGAGAAGGAAGAAATGTCAACCTTCGACAAGGGAAGCTAGGGTTGATTTCTAGGTTGTTGTCTAGCTTCCAACTGTTTCTGGATATTTATGTCCCTTTCAATCGCTGCCCACGAACATTCCAGTTCTACCTGGGTAGTGGATGTTTTAAGAATAGTATCAAAAAGATTCAAGGCAATATGTGTTTGATCTGATAGTTTGGGTTCAATATTAGGCTATCTTGTCACAGGGACAGTCATAGAGGAACATAATGATAAGGAAATCTCAATACTTTTTAGATGTTGTCTTAATTTTGGTCGTATAAAGGAGATTTTATAGCTCCAGTAGTTAAAACAGGGTGCAAACCAAAGGCCCTTTCCCGTAATTGAGTTATATTTTAATAAATGTGTATGAGGTGTAAGAAAAACATTAATCTGTCTATCATGTAAGGCTCCTATCAATGGAGAATCTCTCTCATAAACAGAGGAAGAAAAAGATAAATAAATAACCTGATGAAGCATAAAATATATATAGAAATCTAAAGTGTTTACTGGTCTTATACCTGCTGATAGCCGGTACAGAGGAAAAATGGTAAACAATATAGAAAACTAAAATTTATTCACTATAGTAGAGGTTGTACTAAATTATAGTGAAGCATTCATCAAATACATATATGAAATGAAATGAAATATGAAATATAAGGAAACAAACTCATAAAACAATCATGACAGAATCGAGAATCTTCGGATTTGCTTTATATTAACTCTCGAGGGAAAAAAATCTCTATTACAATCGACCCAAAAAGGTCCATCCTTTGTTCCTTCCTTCTATTGTATATTTATACAGATTTACATATGATGGAATCTCAATCGTTCCAGGATTTTTAGTTACAACAAGAAGGAGATCAATCATTTCATTTCTTTATCTCTGTCTTTATTTGGTGCCAGAAGCCTGCCCCTTTGCATGCTCGGTACAAGTGACACATTTTTCCACCTGCCGAGATATCAACCTAGAAGGTTCCGCTTGACAATTGGCCTAAACAATATAACAATATCTGACTAATTATGGTAACCTTTCTTCCATCTGTCGGTCTAGGGTGTCGATAGTGCACAATCGCACACTTGGTTTAATAATCCATTTATCTATTTGAACTATGTATGCTAGAGTTACTTGTGAGATTTCGACCGAATCTCTTTCTTCTTTCTAATTTATATCAAGCGAGAATTTTTCTATATTTATTTGGTTCAGTGTTTCAACATTGCTCTCACTATCAATGCCTAACAAATCTCCATCTATAGAACTGAAGGCCTCTTCCCAGGGTTTCCTTATCCTCTTGGCTTGAAATTTGCATTCTGATATGCTACGTTCCCATTCTTTCAACAAAATATTACCTCGGGTCTGTTCCGAAATGGAAAACTCGAAACTATTTGCTGATTCCCTATTCGTTGTAGCTATTAAAGCCTCTTGAAACACGACCCGACCTGCTCCAGATTCTCTCTCTATGAAAGATAAGTTTTCCAATACTTGATCAACAAGCAAGAAGTTGTCTCGAATCGTCTTTACCTTGGAAAGTAAACTTCGCTGGGCTGCAGAAACTTTGCTCCGAATCTCCATAGCCTGGGACTGGAATATCCCGATATTTATAACTTGGCTTTCGACGAACTCTAATCTAACCTATAGCTGCTCAATCAAGTCTCTTTGCTGGCCTACCTATATTTGACTGGTCTGAGCTACCAGCTCTGCTTATTCAAGCTTAGCTTTGAGTAGCTCGATTTCCTTTTTATCGGCCATCCTTGCTTGTTCTATTCCTGTGTTCACTTGGTCCTAGGTAGCTTCCTCTGTTGTGGCTAGTTTGGCTTCTAAGGTTTTGATGAGGCAATTTTTTTGCTTCAGCTGATTTTTCAAAACCCCGACTGAAAATTGGTTTGCCATAGAAAATGCCCCTAATGTCCCAGCTATTTCTGTCGCAAACTCTTCTTTCTTCTTATCTTTCCCATCGATCAACACCTTAAATTTATTGGCCGTTGATCCTGCTTCTTGATAGAATTCTCTTTTTACCATAGCTTTTCTCTTTTTATCAAAAAAGAACTCATTTGGAGGGAGCTCTTCCATCCTTATAGGTCTCAATACTTCATTGAAAATCCACCCTGCGTCTATGTTCCCTTGAGTTGACTGTAAGGGAGTAATGGAGGCGATGGGATCTCCGATTTGCTTAGCTGATTGGCCTAGAGTGGCAACTGGAGTCTACTTTTTTGGCGGATCGGGAGTTTTCATTTTTGGTTTCGGGCTCCTAGTTTTCTCTTCCCTGTCTTGGTGTTCTTCTTGTCTGGGTGCTGAATCTTTTGAGCCTTCGGCTTCTTTTTGTTGCACCTCTTCTATTATTGGATTCTCACCCCGCAATACTAGGGGAAGACAACTCCGTCGATGCTCTTGGAATTTTAAAACATCGGCCCTTTCTTCAGGCGCCAGGGCTTGTATCCGAGCCAAAACCTCGGCATAAGATCTCATGCCTCAGAAAATGTCATCCAAGGGTGAATTTTTGTGCCAAAACCTTTTAAGCCTGCAATTGGCTAAGTGGTTACTTACGACCCTATGTGGATCGTGCTTCTTGAATTCGACATGAACTAATTTCAGGTCTTCTAGGGTTGTTGCCTCAGCTTTATCATGCCCGAAATCTAACAAAGAATAGGAATTCAAATGAATAGGAAAAGGTGGCCATACCTTCTTAGAATATCCCTTAAGTTCCTTGCTTATGCCACTGATTATGGTTTGCCTGGCAATCTGATGCAGGAGCATCGCCAACACATCAAGCGATCCAGTGTGGAAGCGAAAGACAACTGGACAAGCCAGCACAAATTTTGAAATTACCTTGGATTTGATGCGCGAACATAAATGTGGCAATTTAATGAAGCGCACTTGTATAATGTAACGAACCTTGAGCCTTTATCTCTCGTCCTTAGTAGGTAGAAGGAATTTAAATTAGTTAATGCAGGTAGATAGAATTTAATTCTAGATTAGACAGTTGTAGAGCGCAAGAGGGAAACAAGATATAGACACCCTCATTGTGTATTGTAATATTATTGAATTGGAGATTGATGAAGAATTTGAGCAAGAGCAAGCAGAGAGCTGTGTAAGAACACCCATGTACAGATATTTGGATTAATAGAAAGAGTTTGATTCAAATTCATGGTTTGTGTTGTTCTCTGTGCATGTATGTTGAATGATATGCTCATGAATGTTTGCTTCCAGTTATACATTTTCTTTTATATGCTGTGTATATGATTTCATGTTTGAATTGAAGTCTGAGAGGAAGAAGGAATGAGTTTCAATTGTTTCTCTATCTGAGCCAGAGTTCCTGCAAGGAGTATAGTCGAATTGTCCGCAAGGAGTGCATTGACAAGGGGGGGCTCAGATAGTTAAACTTTTGTTCTCATTCACCCAAAGTGAAGTTGGGCATAGGAGTCGTGCAAGGAGTGCGTAGGCTGAACAAAGTCTCAAGGTTGTGAACCTGAGTAAAACATTGGAAGACGGTTGCTGCAGGTGTGCACAAAGTCGAAAGGATTCAACACTTGGAAGTGGTTGAATGTTTTTCGCAAGGAGTGCATGCAAGGATTTCTAAAAGATTCAGAGTTGACAAAGCTCAGGAGGTATAGGACCTTTGAGTAAACCTTGAAGAGAAGCACAAGGATTTTGTGCCGTGGAGCATTTAAGCAAGCATCATAAGTTACGCGTAGGAAGGCAAGTTTGGGAAGGAACACTTAGTCATTTCGTAGATTTCATCAGGAAGGATGGACGGTTGGAATTCTCCGAGGAGAGTTCATGAATTTTCATGAGTCGTTAGATCTCGCGGAGAAGAAGGGGAGATACGTGATTATTCCCACAGGGTTCGAAGCTTAGGAGGGGCAGAGCTGTTGATCCGAGCCACGGAGGCCGTCGGATTTACACGTGAAATCGTGTATCGTGGTTTCGTGGGTTGAACTCCATGAACATAGCAACATGAATCGCGATATCCAGACGGGTACGAGAAGAGTGTGGGGCCACAAGAGTCAGAGTGGTGGACAGGTGGAACGAGTTATCGGAGTTTCGCAGTGAGAAGTGCCGAAAACATTGCATCAGGATGCGTGATACCACGAAGTCCGAAATGTCGATGGAGTGAAGGGCGTTGAAAATTCAAACTCATGCGTGTGTAGGAGTTTTGGAATATCGGGACTCGGGAGTCGGAGAACCGAGTTGCTCGACATCGCGAGTGCCGAAATCGCGATAGAGAAAGTTCTGAAATAGAAGGAAAGGTCAGCGTTGAGTTTCGTCGGGTCTCGGGGACTCGAGGGTACAATGATCGACCACTGACCTCGCAAAGTCGCGAAGTTCGATCCTCTGAGAGCAGAGAGGGGATCGCGCGAAGAGTTCTGTGGGTGCAGATTTCCCGATAGGGAAATAGAATATCCTTAGAGTTCTTTGGTCCAGTAGAGAAGAGAGGATCCTGTGAGGAGACGTGCTTGTGAGTGTGGCCTGTGTCAGTTTGGTATCAGATCACAGAAAGGTTCTTTTATTTCTGTAGCAGAGAAGAGAATTTACCATGCCGCCAAGGAGAAGGGACATGCAGACACCCGATCCACCAGAGGATAGGGAAATGTCGAGAAGAAGAGGCAGGCAGATGACTGATCCAGTTATGGAGAGACAAATGCGTGATCTATGAGCAAGACTTGAAGACATGGAGACAACGCAAATACGCACAGCTAGTGCTGGGGATCTTAGTTATTCCAAAAGCGAAGTTGAGGCTGAATAAGAAGAAGAAGTTGCAGCCGAAGATGCATCAAATGAGCGTTTGATCAGAGCTATTGCAAGGATGGGTGCAAGAGCAAAGATGAACATTCTAGTTTATGAGGGAAAATTGGATGCAGAAGAGCTTCTAGACTGGATTAGAGCTCTGGATACTTACATCGACTATGAATATGTCGAAGAAGACAAGAAGGTCAATCATGTTGTCACTAGACTGAAAGGACATGCAGCATTGTGGTGGGATGAGCTACAAGCTGACAGATGCTACAAGGGCAAGCAGAAGATCAAGAGATGGGACAGAATGATCGTGAAGATAAGGCGAAATTCATTCCCAAGGACTATCAAATTACTATGTTCAGGAGAATCCAGAACCTGAGACAGAAGTTGATGATAGTGAAAGAATACACTGAGGAATTCTATAAACTGAACATCAGGGCAGGTCATCGGGAGAGCGATGATGAGAAAGTTTCTAGATATATGAATGGCCTGAGATATGATATCCAAGATGAGATGAGCATGGTAACCATCCGAACGATGGAATATGCTTATCAGATGGCTCTGAAAGTGGAAGAGAAGATGAGCCGAAAGCAAAGTCAGAGGGGTCGAGGCAGAAGTCAGCCAAGAGGCAAATCAGTTGCCCAGGACAAATATCAAAAGCCCAAGGAGGAATGGAAGAAACCTCAGACTCGTATAGAGAGAGGTGGAATCTCACAGCGAGGGAAGCAATGTGATGAACAGAGAGGGAAACCTACTGAGCAGAGAGGAGATTATGCTGATAACAACACTTTTCCTCGTACTAGAGGTAGAGGAAGAGGAAGAGGTGGAGTAATTACTTGCTTCACATGTGGAAAGAATGGGCAGAAGTCTTACGAGTGTCCAGATAAAAATAAAGAGATTGGAGAAGCTCACATCACCGAAGTGCAGAGGCGGGATGTTGAGGCAGAAGACGCTGAAGGTGGAATATCGCTCATGATGCGAAAAGTCCTTTTGACACCCGAGAAGGAGGTGGAAAGTTCAGTCCAAAGGACCAGACTTTTTAGGACTGCTTGCAAGACCAAGGACAGGGTATGCAAGGTTATCGTAGACAGTGGTAGCATGGATAATCTCATATCTACAGAGATGGTAGAGAAGCTGGAGCTGGAGACGACTGATCATCCAAGCCCATACAGAGTTGCGTGGCTACAAAAAGGACACCAGGTAACTGTCACTAAACAATGCTTGGTTGAATTTAAGATAGGAGGATATAATGATAAGATATTATGTGATGTCATTCCTATGGATGTTTGCCATCTATTGCTGGGTAGACCATGGCAATATGACAGGAATGTGATTCATGATGGGCGAATGAACACATACACCCTGGAGAAGAATGGGAGGACACACATGTTTCTTCCGATAAAGGATAAGGAGGTGAAGACAGAAGTAAGCAACACATTAATTCTCATGAGTGGGAAGGAACTTCTTACAGAGGTTAAGAAGAAGGAGGATCCACAGTTCATTGTGGTCATAAAGTCGAGGATTGTTCTGACTAGTACAAGAGTGGATGATTTACCAGAAGAAGTTTAGGAACTGATGGAAGAGTTCGCTGACATCATAGTGGACGAACTACCTCGTTCGTTGCCACCGATCAGAAGTGTAAGTCATCATATTGACCTCATACTAGGATCTAGTTTTCCAAACAAATCCGCGTATAGATTGACGTCGCAAGAGAATGAAGAGGTTAAAAAGCAAGTCCAGGAGTTGTTGGACAAAGGTTTGGTCAGGGAAATCTTGAGTCCATGTGTTGTTCCAACAGTACTCAGTCCGAAGAAAGACGGAGGCTGGAGGATGTGTACTGACTCGAGGGAGATCAACAAGATAACCATCAGGTACAGGTTTCCATTACCGAGGATGGATGATCTGATGGATTTCTTAAGTGGAGCAAAGTATTTTTCAAAGATTGATTTGAAAATCGGATATCATCAAATTCACATGAGAGAAGGCGATGAATGGAAGACAACATTCAAAACAAACGAGGGTTTGTATGAATGGCTTGTTATGCCATTTGGCGTAACAAATGCACCGAGTACCTTCATGAGGTTGATGAACGAAGTCCTGAGGGAGTTCATCGAAAAATTCGTCATTGTGTATTTAGATGACATATTGATTTACAACAAAATAGTGGCAGAGCGTCTGAAGCATTTGGCTACAGTGATGCAGAAATTACAGCAGGAGAAGATGTTGATAAACATGAAGAAGTCGTCATTCATGAAGACAGAGCTCATTTACTTGGGGTTTGTTATTTCAGCAAATGAGTTGAGGATGCATCCGGATAAGGTGGAAGTGATCAAGAATTGGCCATCACCAAAGAATATTTTTGAGGTGAGAAGTTTTCACGGATTGGCTAGTTTCTACTGAAAGTTCATTAGGAATTTCAATGGAATTAGCGCAGAAATGATGGATATAGTGAAGAAGCGGCATAAATCTTTTCACTGGACAAAATAGGCCGAAAGAAGTTTCAATCTATTGAAGAGGAAGATCACGGAACAACCGGTTTTGGTGTTGCCGGATTTCCAGAAGACATTTCAGGTGAAATGCGATGCAAGTGGATTTTCAATCGGGGCAGTTGTTATAACCCTAAATTGCACTATCCCTGCTTACCTGGCATCAGGCCTACTCATGCCTCTTCCTAGCCAAAGCCATGCTGAATGATTCCTCAAAAAACCACTCAAAACAAGCAACCCGCGCCCTAACTTCTCACTGGGCGC
>ML782601.1:0-19496 GCA_009831015.1 Picea engelmannii | reverse complement strand
GTTCATTCTTCCTGTGCTTGTCTGAGAAAAGGGGTTGAGATTTTGGGTAGAAAGTTAAAGGTTAAATCTGAAGGGTCATGATCTGCATATAGGCTTAGAACCCTAGCTTATTAGTCCGTAGGGTAAAATACCCAACAACAGCAGTCTTAAGTCAAGAAGACAGGCCAATCGCATATTTCAGCGAGAAGTTGAATGAAGCAAAATTGAAGTACTCCACTTATGATAAAGAGTTTTATGCTATTATCCAGGCACTAAAGAAATGGAGGCATTACTTGATCCCAAAAGATTTTGTCTTATACAGTGACAATCATGCACTGCAGTTTGTGACTCAACAGGAGAAGTTGAATCAGAAACATGTCAAATGGGTTGAGTATATGCAAAATTTCACTTTTGTGATTAAACATATTTCTAGTACTGCTAACAAAGTTGCTTATGCTTTGAGCAGGAAGTGTTTGCTATTGAAGGAGTTCAGAGTCAAAACGCTGGGTTTTGATGATCTCAGAAACATGTACGCAGATGATCAAAATTTTAAGGAGGTGTATGAAACAGCTGAGAATCCAGTTCTCAGAGATCGAAGCCAGTGGATAGACTACATGATCCAGGAAGGATTGTTGTTCAAAGGTAATCAACTGTGTATTCTGAAATGCTCCATGAGGGAGAATTTGCTGAAAGAGAAACACAGTGGAGGACTAGCATGACACTTTGGTCATGACAAGACGTTCGTGAAATTGAACGAGTCATATTTTTGGTCGGGAATGCGAGCGGATGTCAAGCGATTCATGGACAGGTTTAGAATTTTCCAGCAATCGAAGGAAGAAAGAAGAATGAAGGGTTCTATCAACCATTGCCCATACCAGAGAGGCTGTGGGATGCGATTAACATGGATTTTGTATTGGGGTTGTTAAGAACACAAAGAGGTTGTGATTCAATCTTTGTGGTGGTGGATAGATTTTCCAAGATGGAACACTTCATTCCATGTCATAAGAGTAGTGATGCGACTCACATCGCGAACTTGTTTTTCAAAGAGGTCATTCGACTTCATGGGTTGCCGAGGAGTATTGTTTCGGATCGAGATACAAAGTTCATTGGGAATTTTTGGAGGACCTTATGGAAGAAGCTGGGAACTAACTTGTTGTTTAGTTCATCTTATCATCCTCAAACAGATGGACAGACGGAAGTGATCAACAGGAGTCTGGGAGACTTGTTGAGAAGCTTGGTGACAAAACACCACAGCCAGTGGGACAATATATTACCACAGGCAGAATTCGCTTATAACGATTCAGTCAACAGGAGCACCAGACAGAGTCCATTTCAGGTTGTCTATGGCATGCAGTCGAGAGGAATTTATGAGCTAAGGGATTCAGAAAATACTGCGACTAGGAGCGCTAGTGCAGAAAAATTCACGGAGGCGATGAAAGAACTTCACAGCCAGGTGAAGCAGCGATTGTTGAAATCAAGCCAGGAATATAAACGTAGAGTTGATCAGCATAGAAGACAACTTCAATTTGAGGTTGGTGATCTGGTTCTGGCACATTTGAGGAAAGAAAGGTTCCCGAGAGGAACATACAATAAACTAAAGATGAAGAAAATCGGGCCATGTAGGGTCTTGAAGAAGTTTGGGGTGAATGCTTATGAGATTGAATTACCCGATGGGATCAGAATTTCTCCGATATTCAATATCTCGGATTTGTACCCCTAAAGAGCTGAGGAAGTAGGAACTGGAGATGAGAAGCCCATGATCCAGTGGAAAACACAGATGCCAGTTGCAGATAAACCGTAGATGGAGTGCATACTGGAAAAGAGAGTGAGCAAGAGGACCAGGCGAAAGCAATACTTCAAGTATCTGGTCAAGTGGAAGAACCATCCAGTTGAAGATGACTGCTAGGAGAGTGAAGCAGAGATACAGAAGCATGGACAGACCGTGTGGGAGCTCATGGACAAGAGCCCATGAAAGTTTTCAAGTGAGGGAGTAT
Source organism: Picea engelmannii (assembly GCA_009831015.1). NCBI lineage: Eukaryota > Viridiplantae > Streptophyta > Pinopsida > Pinales > Pinaceae > Picea > Picea engelmannii. The sequence goes on along the minus strand of ML782601.1, from coordinate 17,523 downwards.
GATGCAGGAGCATCGCCAACACATCAAGCGAGCCAACATGGAATCAGAAGACAGCTGGACAAGCTAGCATAAATTTTGAAATTACCTTGGATTTGATGCGCGAACATAAATGTGGCAATTTAATGAAGTGCACTTGTATAATGTAATGGATCTTGAGCCTTTAGCTCTCGTCCTTAGTAGGTAGAAGGCATTTAAAGTAGTTAATGCAGGTAGATAGAATTTAATTCTAGATTAGACAGTTGTAGAGCGCAAGAGGGAAATGGGATATAGACACCCTCATTGTGTATTGTAATATTATTGAATTGGAGATTGATGAATCATTTGAGCAAGAGAAAGCAGAGAACTGTGTAAGAACACCCATGTACAGATATTTGGATGAATAGAAAGAGTTTGATTCAAATTCATGGTTTGTGTTGTTCTATGTGCATGTATGTTGAATGATATGCTCATGAATGTTTGCTTCCAGTTATACATTTTCTTTTATATGTTATGTATATGATTTCATGTTTGAATTGAAGTCTAAGAGGAAGAAGGAATGAGTTTCAATTGTTTCTCTATTTGAGCCAGAGTTCCTGCAAGGAGTGCAGTCGAATTGTCCGCAAAGAGTGCGTTGACAAGGGGGGGGCTCAGATAGTTAAACTTTTGTTCTCATTCACCCAAAGTGCAGTTGGGCATAGGAGCCATGCAAGGAGTGCGCAGGCTGAAAAAAGTCTCAAGGTTGTGAACCTGAGTAAAGCATTGGAAGACTGCTGTTGCAGGTGTGCGCAAAGTCAAAAGGATTCAACACTTGGAAGCGGTTGAATGTTTGCCGCAAGGAGTGCATGCAAGGATTTCTGAAAGATTCAGAGTTGACAAAGCTCAGGAGGTATAGGACCTTTGAGTAAACCTTGAAGAGAAGCACAGGGAGTTTGTGCCATGGAGCATTTAAGAAAGCGTCGTAAGTTACGCGTAGGAAGACAAGTTTAGGAAGGAACACTTAGTCATTTCACAGATTTCATCAGGAAGGACGGACGGTCGGAATTATCGGAGGAGAGTTCACGAATTTTCGTGAGCCGTTAGATCTCGCGGAGAAGCAGGGGAGATACGCGATTATTCCCACAGGGTTCGAAGCTCAGGAGGGGCAGAGCCGTTGATCTGAGCCATGGAGGCCATCAGATTTACACGTGAAATCGTGTATCGGGGTTTCATGGATTGAAATCCGTGAACATAGCAATAGGAATCGCGATATTGTGATACGCGATATCCCGACGGGTACGAGAAGAGTGTGGGGCCACAAGAGTCAGAGTGGTGGACAGGTGGCACGAGTTATTGGAGTTTCACAGCGAGAAGTGCCGAAAACATTGCATCAAGATGCACGATACCGTGAAGTCCGAAATGCCAATGGAGTGAAGGGCGTTGAAAAGTCAAACTCGTGCGTGCGTCGGAGTTTCGGCGTATCGGGACTTAGGAGTCGGAGAACCGAGTTGCTCGACATCGCGAGTGCTGAAATCACGATAGAAAAAGTTCTGAAATAGAAGGAAAGGTCAGCGTTGACTGTCGTCGGGTCTTGGGGACTCGAGGGTACAATGATCGACCACTGACCTCCTGAAGTCGCGAAGTCCGATCCTCCGAGAGCAGAGAGGGGATCGCGCGAAGAGTTCTGTGGGTGCAGATTTATCGATAGGGAAATAGAAGAGCCTTAGAGTTCTTCAGGCCAATAGAGAAGAGAGGATCCTGTGAGCGGACGTGCTTGCGAGCGCGGCCTACGTCAGTTTGGTATCAGAGCACAGAAAGGTTCTTTTCTTTCTATAGCAGAGAAGAGAATTTACCATGCCGCCAAGGAGAAGGGACATGCAGACACCCGATCCACCAGAGGATAGGGAAATGCCGAGAAGAAGAGGCAGGCAGATGACTGATCCAGTTATGGAGAGACAAATGCATGATCTACGAGCAAGACTCGAAGACATGGAGACAATGCAGAGACGCACAACTAGTGCTGGAGATCTTAGTGATTCCGAAAGCGAAGTTGAGGCTGAAAGAGAAGAAGAAGTTGCAGCCGAAGATGCATCAAATGAGCATTTGATCAGAGCTATTGCAAGGATGGGTGCAAGAGCAAAGATGGACATTCTAGTTTATGAGGGAAACTTGGATGCAGAAGAGCTTCTAGACTGGATTAGAGCTCTGGATACTTACTTCGACTATGAAGATGTCGAAGAAGACAAGAAGGTCAAGAACGTTGTCACTAGACTGAAAGGAAAGGTTTGCTCTGCGTAGAATAGAAATGAAATTTGTGACAAAAAATAAAAGATCCATGCCTTCAACCATTTAAAACTAGGTCGTCCTTAGAAACAGAACGGTCAAATCGCTCTTAAATATAAATTTAGCAATAAAAACCAAATCCTTACTTGTTGATTCGCCCCATTTCCAATTAATGTGATAGATTTTGACAGTTCGTAATGTAAGTTGGTGCAAGGAAATTTTAAAATTTCCTCGAAGACTGTGCATATTAATTTTCGTATTAAAACACTGGAAATGTTGGCTTAACTTAATTAATCAGGCCTTTTTTTTAAATGTTAATTAATCTTTCGGCATTCACCTCATCGGGGGCTTTCACTTTAACCCTTTAAACCTCTAAAACCCGAGACTGCGATAATTATCTTTGGTTAATAAAAAACGTAACCAGGATTAAGCGTTTAATTAATTACGTTTTTATTTATATCGCGACTTTGAAACTCAGGGCTTCGAAGGTATAGCTTTCGGGAGGCTTGTATGCCGAGTTGCGAAATTGTGAGATCGCGATGATATGATCTAGTTAAAATGGAATATTAAACCAGATTAAGTGTTTAATTAATTACATTTTTATTTACATCCTGACTTCGCGACTCAGGGCTTCGAAGGTATAGATTTTGAGGGAAAACATGCCGAGTTGCGAATTCATGACAGAGCTTAACCGCGGTTACGATTTTTACCTTTAACATTAACCTAGGTTACTAAAACAAGAATCTCATCGTTTCGGCTGTCGGGGCTATGACAGTAAGACCTTTGGAGCTAGCAAACACCAAGACACGAAATCCCGATGATGTTTAACCATGGTTTAGAGTATCTTTACTCTCGGTACTGATCTGGGTAAACTTTTTTTAAAACTATTTCGCCGTTTCACCCCTCGGGACTTGTAAACTATGTGATCTATAACTTCTGACATGCGACATCCCGAGGTAAAAAGGAAAGACTCGTTTAAACGATAAAAAATAAAAAATCATGCTTTAAGAGTATGATAGCCATCGTTGCTTGCATGATGAGACTCCTGAGATTTTGGGGAAAATAAAGGAGAATACCAAAACCAGCTTTCGATTTCAAGCGTTAAGATATAAAATTTTAAAAAGGCTAAAAACCAAAGGCGGCTCCAACAGGATGTATGTGGTTCACCACCACCCTGGGGCTACGTCCACCAACTTTTCATATTCTTTATTATCTTTCTTCAATCTTCTTACATGCACAGAGCCTTCAGATCAACTTCGCCGAGGATAGGATATCTGCGCACTCTTCGCTAGATCCTCCTTCCCAAGCTAGGTTACGATACAAAGTCTACATAAAGTCCCTTACAACCACTTGCACTCAACCTTGCAAACATGCACAAAGTACTTACAACTGTTACTTGCACTCAACACCACTTACAACTGAATTGTCATTCACACTTAGCCATTCATATCTCTCTCTCCTCACTACATCGCCCAACATCTATTTTTACATTACAAAATTGAGCCTAAACATGGGTAAACCCATGGGTCGACATCCCCATACCCATTACATAATCCCAAATCCATAAAATCCCTAAAATGGGGCCAAGATCCCGCGATCTCCACTTCATCTTGTGCTCCACCTTCGACAACCTGTCGAAGTCCCAAAAATAGGTCAAACATGACCAAGGATCCTCAAAACTTGGTCAAGGGCCAACACACACCAACTCTTTATATTCATCGTTTGTGTCGTTCAAAACCAACAATTGCCAATAAGGCCCATGATTTTGGTCATGGAAAGAACAACACAATAGATGAGATTTCATATTTAAATAATGATTTTGTACTAATATTCTCTATGGAGAAAAAATGTACTTAGATTAGAGCAAAAAACAAAGATAAGAAATAATCGATATTGAAGCTTATGTGATTAATCAAGTACTTCTCTATCGACGTTATTACATTCCCTTACAGTACTAGATGTGGGTACGTGCATCTCGATCGTATTTTAAAGGAAATAGATAAAAGACATTGTAATATGGATAAAGTACATGATGGGCAACAATAACTTGTGAATGAGGCCAACGTTGAAATTCTTTCAAAATGTTTCTGTATGCACTGGAATTTGACATGGATAGATTGTTTGCATGCCTTGATGATATGGAAGGGTTTCCAGACTCAAATATTACTCACACACCCACTCTATATATCGACCCATCTCGTCCTCATTTCATTTTAATTTTCTCGGTCGAATTTTAAAGGAAACAAATATTAAAATACATTGTACTAGGGCTAGAGTACATGATGAGAAACAATGACCTATGAATGGGGACAACCTTGAAATTTTTTCAAAATGTTTTTGTATGCACCAAAATTTGACATGGATAGACAATTCACATGGCTTGACGATATGGGAGGGTTTCCAGACTCAAATATCACTTACCCTCCCACTCTTTATATTCATCGTTTGCGTCGTTCAAAAACAACATCATGTCAATTAGGCCCATGATTTTGGTCATGGTGAGAAGAAGGCAATAGATGAGATTTTGTATTTAAATAATTATTTTGTACTATTATTATTTATGGAGAAAAAGAGTACTTAGATGAGAGAAAAAAAAAAGACAAGAAATATAAGTTAAAGGTTTATGGTTGTAGGAGTCATAGGATCATTCAGGATAACGATTATGGGGTTAATGATGATAGGGTATATAATGGTTAGGACTTATAAGTGTTTTGTATGGTCCAAAGACAGGAAAATTAACAGTCACATTTTTCCCTTTTGCAAACTAGTGTAATATTGTGACGATCGGATCACTAGAAAATTGAGTGTCAACCATCGATCCATTATGTAAAGCTCAGGAGGGGTTCCATGACCAGGGGCATCAGTGCATCAGACCCTAGACAATTCCTAATTCCAAAATCCTTTGGAAGTATCGAAAAACTGAGGTTTGGGGACCATGGTTCTAGTCCTTGGTTACATGCCTTTAGTTATAAGCGTAAGCACGAGAGAGAGAGAGAGAGAGAGAGAGAGAGAGAGAGGAATGATTATCATTGTAACTAGAGGTAGTCAAAGCTGGTTTATTTTGGTTTCGAGGGTAAAAATTCTTGTGTTCATTTGATTGATTGTTTTGTTTCTTGTAGAGAAGGAATAGATTCATATGTCTTTATGATCACTAATGGTCAATTGGTTAATCAATCCCCTATTTGCAGAGGGGAGGGTCGAAATGTAGGAGGAACAACTTGTGGTTTGCACCATGTTTGTGTGTAATAGTAGTGTTAGGAGAAACAATTTCAGTGGATATGTATGTAGTGACAGAAGGCACATGCCAAAATTAGGTTCATTATACTTTTAGTTATTCTCATACATGCCAAGAAACAATTCCTTTTCATTCTTTAGAATACGTTCTATTTGTGAAATTAAGTAGACTATTGTTTTGTTTAATTATGGAGTTTTTCTTTGTGCAAAGGTTCCAAGAATAGATGAGGTATAGAAACCTAGAAAAGGGAAATACATGCATGCTTTCTTTCACTCTCATCTATTGGGAACACTTTCCTAGGGACAATTATTTCATGGAGGGTGAGGGTGCTAAAGGTAGTAGTTATAATAAATCAAAGGGCATAAAGGGAAAGTCTTTTATTTATGTATGAAACAATCATTTTAAACCCTCCAAAGGGGTTTGTCTTCCACTAAGGATCCATATTATGGACTTTGTCTTCCCCTATTGAATCTGTTTTAAGGTTTCTCTTATGCATGGTGCAATAGATATTTTATCTTTACTATTTAAGGGCATGTGTCCTTTAAAGGGTCCACTCCTAAACCCCAATATGACCCTTTATGCCAATTGAATTATTAGAACTATTATTTGTTACCTAGGAAAATTGTTTTTCCTTAATGTCATCATCATATAAATAATCCACCATTATTTGATTGATTTATATATTATATATTATATAAATTATAATATATAATATATTATATTATATATAATATATTATATATTATATAATATATTATATATAATAGGAAAATTATTTTTCCTTAATGTCATCATCATATAAATAATCCACCATTATTTGATTGATTTATATATTATATATTATATAAATTATAATATATAATATATTATATTATATATAATATATATAATTTATAAATTATATAAATTATAATATATAATTTATAAACTATATATATTATATAATATATAAATTATATAAATTATAATATATAATTTATAAACTATATATATTATATAATATATAAATTATAATATATATAAGTATAATAAACACAAAAACAAAACAAAAATAAAATAAAAAACAAATAACAAAACATAATTTTTAAACAAAAAACACGAAATACATTTCATCCCGCACGAGGAGGAGGAGTAGGAGGTCAGGTGGCGAAGGAGGAAAAGGAGTTCGGGGCATGAGGAGGAGGATAAGGAGTTCATGTCGCGGAGGAGGAGGAGGTCAGGTCATGGGAGGAGGAGGATAAGGAGGTAAGGCCGTAGAGGAGGAGAAGGTCACGAGGAGGAAGAGAAGGAGGTCAGGGCACGAGGAGGAGGAGAAGGATTTCAGGTTGCGGAGAAGGATAATTCAGGTCATGCGAGGAGGAGGTGGAGAAGGAGGTCGACCTGCACAAGAATTTCAACTTTCACGTGAGGAGAAGGAGAAGGAGGTCAATGGCATAGAGGAGGGCATGCAAGGAGAAGGTAGGGATAGAGGGAACGCCAGATAGAGGAGGAGGGAAAACCATTTGAAACTTGCACGGGAGGAGAAGGAGGTCGACAATCAATTCAACATGATATTATTTCTCTTATTTTAAGTCTTCTGGTATTTTCCTCATAAACAAACAACTTCCTTTTTTTCTACTCCAATTCCCTAATTTGACCCTTAAGAAAAATTTTGTGCTCATCCTTCATACCCTCCATTAGTGTATGTATTTTTTTCATATGTTCAAATATAGATGTAACAATTTGACCTCAAAATCTTAGGATGAGGTTCATCCATATACATATAGATAGAATTGAAATTGGGTACCTTGGAATGCTAGTGAAATACAAATGACCAAATATTTAAGGGCTCCTTCTTTATTATAATTTTATTTTCTCAAAACCTAGTGTTGCATTTTTATTTAGGTCATCATCATAATTTTCTTATCGTTTCCTATGTAAACCTATTATTTCAACCTCCTTTGTTGGTTCGTCATGGACAAATTTCATAATTTTTTCATTGATGAAAGAAACCAATGTTATGGCCCCGATTACTCGCCACTCATGTCCTTCAATATCATACTTGATTCACATAACCTCATTAAGCATAGATGAAAGATAATTTCCATTCACTTTGATTTATCACCAATAATTTGACTATCATTGAACCCATGTTTAGTGTTAGATGCAACATATCCTTAATTTTGTACTATAGTTGAAGACAAAGTGAGATCAATTCTATCATGAAGTTCCAGAGCATCACATGCCATACCATTTTTAACTTGAAACATGCCATGAACATGTTTACATTCTCCATTTTATATTTCAATCTTGGGATCATTAGTATCCCATTCATTACTGTAAATTCCCAAGGTTTTTCTAGACATCTTACAAGCCACTACTAAAATAGAGGGAACCCAACACCATCAATGAAGAAAACAAAATGAACGAAAATGAGAGATTTGTGACCGTGTGTCAACTAATTTGTCCCTTTAAAAAAACTTCATTGATGTGAAAGGGAGCAATTTATCTATGAGAAAATACCAAACATGTAGCCCCCACATACATTCAATAAGGTGTGTGGGATAAAGACACCCTCAAAACAACAAAAAATTCATAAGAAGCTACCTAAAACCAAATAATCATGCTTAGATATTAATGTAAAGTCTTTGAACCAACACCTTAGGCCTATGTACCACTACCAAAATAAAGGGAACCCAACACCATTGATGAGGCAAAAAAAAAAAAACTACAATTCAATTCTATTATTTCAATCCTTAAAGATTATGCTCACCACCCACTTCAGTATCTTTTTTGTGTTGCAAAAAACTATAGTAGTCAAGATCTTGATCCTCCCGGACTAGAGAAAATTTATCCATAACATTCAAGGTAAACTCGATTCTACTCAAGAGTGCTCACTACCACCATATTTTCTCAAACCATAGACTACTAATATGCCAAAGGGGGTCCGATGTTTTTCATGAGAATAAGGATTTTTAAAACAATATTATCATGCTTAGAGCTTAATGTAAAGGCTTTGAGCCAACACCTTACGCCTATGAACCACTACCAAAATAAAGGGCACCCAATACCATTGATGAGGTAAACAAAATAAACTGCAATGAGAGAGTTGTGATAGCATGTCACCTAAGCTACAATAAGTAAGAAAATAATGCAACTTTTGTGGATAATAAAAGAGAGCATGAGATGTCATGATCTTCTCCAACTAACGCCATGCCTCCACCTAGAAATTCTAGGCATTGTCATACCAAAAGAGGAGAACCAAGTAGCAACAAAAACCACTTGCATGAATATATTATAGAACTTGAAACTAAACCTTCAATGGAAATATTAGGAAAGGAACCCACTATCACAACAATTATTATGGTTTGTGAATCCCCAAGATATGCATTATATGTGTTTAGGATGACCTCCCATACCCATAACACAAAGACTCCTTCTAACTTGTCTTTTATGAGAACATATGGCTCTCCACCACCCCTCCTTGAATTATGGACCCCAAATGTCTTGTCATCCATTAATGCAAAGATAATGGGTGAACCTTTATTGAAGACTTAAATAATTCTTATTAATGGACCTCCACTCCTCTTAGCGATATCATCCCTACTTAATGGGAACACCCATCAAACACCTAGGCTTTATCATCTAAAAATGACATAAACACATATCAGGGGTGTTGTAGTCTTTTTCTTCTTGGTATGCAATATCCGTGCTATGCTCTCTATAGCCATTTATTCCTTCTTTACATTTAGAGTTCCCTTCCACATGGCTATTTTTCCTCATTATTGCTTCCATGAAACTATCCTTTAGAGACATCACCCTGCAATTCTTCTTGATATAACTTTATTGCACCGGAAAGTATCACATTATTCCACTTTATTACATTGCATTAGTAAGTTCTTCATTATAAGATAATGCAGTTTAATCTTAGAAAAAACTTGGCACCATGTAGCTCATCCATGAAACCATTAATGTGAGCCAAGGGAAATTTATTTTTGGGAATGATTCCATTAAGTGGGCTATATTGAAATATTAATTACCATATGCTTCCAAATACTCTTATAGGGATCCAAGAAAACCTCTTGCTCCTTCCCATAGCTAGTTTTCATTGAAGTTGAAATTATTGCATTTCATTTTCCTCTTGCATGGTTTAAAGAGTCGATTCAAAATACCATCATTTTCACGACCACTCCTTTGAGTAACAACAACCTAAAATCAAGCACTAATTAAAATTTATCTAGAAACTTTGCTATGGATCTTCAAACCCATCTTAGCTTATGTGTAGAGCTTTGGAATAGGATTGTGAGAATAAATTTCCAAAGCTGCAAAACAAACATAGATCTTTGAGTTAGGGAGTGAAATATAGTTTCTATATCACTGACTTTGGGAAGCCCTTCTAACACAAGGGTCAAGTACGAGGTCGCATTGGGGCCGACAGAGTAATCAAATCTGCTTTGTTGGTCTTGGTGTTGACTACCGACTATCTCCACTTTACTTTGGTATGGTAGGTGGTACCATAGAGTCCATTATATTTTAGACTTCCTACCCAAGGTGACAACACATGGAAGGTGGTATTGTACTTGGGATCGACGTTGGCTAGACTCACTCGGAATCCTTGGAGGGTTTCCCTCTCCTCGTTGAGGTAACTTGCTCCAATTCGTTAATTCGTTAAGCAGGTTGTCAACGTAACTTTCCCACCTGCCAAAACTTATCCCCTTCGTGCATCGATCCTGCAATGTTGGATTCCATCACCAACAAGCGCTTGTTTGTGAGAAGGTTTGTTTACATGCTTGACTCCTAGATTAATTAACTTGTGCTAGATAATACAAGTGATAAAGAGTAACACTATGGTAATCATTATGAGATTACTGTGATACCAATAAGATGCTAGTAATGAAGTAGAACCATTGTACTAATTAGTGTTACAGCTTGATAAAACAATGCTTATGCATATCCAATTTCATAGACTATTCAGAAATATTGATTAAAGAATACAACATTTTAACTGTAATTTTAGAGTAATTCAGCCTTTTGATTTATCTTTTCTTTCAAAGAGTTCTAGTATTAATGAGAAAACATTTGTGTTTTCTTAATTACTAACATTTTTGCTAACCTTCTATAAATTACATAGAGCATTATTGTTTCATCGTTTCCTACTTGCTTAAGAAAAAATTGTCCAAACTCTCCATTATATGAGAAAATATGAAAAGTCTCTCTTGAGAGTCATTTAGCTTGCCATGTCAAAGCTCATTTTATAGTTGTATGCTTCCTTTTAGTTGTAACTTGAGGGTGTCTTGGTATCCAAAAGTATTTCTGCAAGAAGAGTAGGTTCCAAATTAAAGATTGTGTTCATTGGATTATAAATGAGTACATATGAACTTGGGTAGCACATTGCTTACCTAAAAATTATGTTCATTATTATTAAAAATGAGTACGTATGAGCTTGGGTAGCACATTGCTTACCTGAAAATACACATGCTACCTTATGCAACCCTTGAAATCAAGAACACTCACCCTCTACCAATAAGAGAGAATGAGAAATAACCCAAGAATACTTTGGAAGATGAGAGAATGGCCTATTTATACCTTAAATAGGATTCCCAAGCCAAATGAACCTTATATCAATGAACTTATCCAATTCCAATCCAAGAGGCAACCTAAAAACAAAGAGGCATGATTTCCACTAACCAAATAGGGTATGTGGGCACTTGAGGTATAATGCATATGGTATTGTGAGAATTTGTTTCATTTGCATGGAACAATACCTTATGTAGGAAAATATGACTAGTGGAGTGGTCTTTGGAAGAGAGTTTATTTGAGTGGGGAGGAGGATTTCTTAGTGTCCTACTATTTCATTTAATAGGGAAATGCATGAGGAAGGGGGATGGGGAGCTTACAATCAATAGATCATATTTTCCTTCTTCTTTGAACATGTTCCATGGATCTTCCCATATGTGACAATGTGTGTAGGTTCCCACGAGATCCTCTCATTGTGCCATGGTGTGAGATTATGTTCTATGTTGGTGGAGGAGAGGTTGGTTGAGTATTCAAGAAAGGATTGTTTACTGCATAGAATAACAAAATAATGGTGTTGAAGGACTAGGACTATGATGGGATGGATTACAATAGTGATCTTAGACCTTCATCTTCCATGGAATTCCAATTGGGATGACACTAGTAAGAAGTGTTTTATAATTTTTTGTATTTTTTCATATTTTTGAATTTTTTTATACTTGGGAGCATTGTTCTTGAAACTTTGATTTCTTTGTAAGCGCATGTTGAACAAATTCACCACATAAAATCTCTATAATTTCAAAAACTATTATTGAGAGTGTTTTATCCATTTCTAGTAGTTCTAACCTAATGTTCTCACCATTATACTCTTAAGAATTCAATGCATAGCTTCATCATTGAAGGTAACCACCTTTCCTTGGCACATGAGAAATAGTGGACACAAGGTGGTTATTAGAACAACCAATTTACAACTTTGAAGGAAATACATCCTAGGAATGTGTGTTAGGGGTTGTTCACCCTTGTTATGAATTCAGTAAACCATCCAAGAAATAATATTAAACTTCATTAAAGGTAAAAATATGCTCAAAATAGCATTATACAAGGTCTTTGCTACCATTTTTCTTCTATTTCTTGAGAGTGTTGAGCTTGTCAATGGGTTTCCTATGCCATATGTCATCTTTCTTCTTGCAATGTTCCTCAAACATATTATTTTGACTTCTTCATATACCACACAAGGCTCTTCCCACTTCCAAAATTGCACAATGGTGTACAAACAGTGCGGCCAAAGATGGAGTATTGTCTCAATTGTGTGAACACATTGCCATGTTGTTGATATGAATGTTTTATTTCATCAATTATTTCTCCACTCTTTGGATCATATTTCATCAACTTGCTAGTATCATATCCACTAAAGATAGACAACAAAACGTTCCTTCACTTAAGATCAATAATATAATAAGTGAAGTATATTGATCCTCCTAAAATAAAGATTATTTTTCAATCGAAATGGCACTCCCTCAGCTTCATTGGCAATGGTTTTTTGCATGCCCTCCTTTAGAACCTACAAGGAGAAATTCAAAACAAACATCTTTGATGTAAAGTTCACTAGTTTTCCTATGGAACCTCATTCCTAATGGTTGGCCATAAATGTGCTTGAATTTTGGATTTGGCATAGGAGGATTCTTCAGATTACATATATCTTTGTTGATATGACTGTGCCCTCCTTGTTACCATTAAGTGCATCAAATAGGTCTAAACCAACACTCCCTTTTGTTGCAGAGAGATTTAATATTCCTGTTGGTCTTACGTTCTAGATATCTCTCCTCTATATGTATGCTTTCAAAAAAAAAATGTCAAGTGATATGAACTTCCCTAATAAATCAAATGTTTTTCTACAAGATGAGAATACGCAGTGCATTTCATTTATCAATTGTTGTTTCTTTAAGATTCATTACTCTAGAATGATTATTGTTCCAAATGCACCCTTCTTACAATAGTCTTTAATCCATCATTATATCCTTGTTCTAATCCAAATCAAGTCAAATCTCATTTGAGGTGAACTTAAAGAGACCATAAAACTGCTTGAACTGACCACTTAACTTGCAAAAAACTACCTTAAACACTACCCTGAAAGTCTCCTGGAAATTTGAAATGGCCACCTTTTTTTCGACTATTGTAATGGATTCCTTAAAATTCTTATGCATTTTTAGGGTTAACACCTGGCTCCATATGGGGACTTTCACTCTTCCAAAGAGTGTAAGAGAACTTTTTCTTCCTACCCTACATCTAACCATAGGAATATGGACTTGCTAAGTAAAATCATAAAGGCAACGCAACCATTGTGTCATCTTATCAACACCATGAGACCTTCCCTTGTCTTTGGTTATAAACCAAAACAAGGATACATCAAACATCATAAGTCATAAGTTGGAATCTCTATCACTCCTTGGTAGGAAATGGAAGTGAGCTATTGAAAATGGACATGAACACCAAGATCATGCCAAGGTTAGTGTGTATCGTTACTCAGTGGATTAAGGGATAACCTTTTGATAATGAAAATCACCCAATACATGTAATCAATGGAGCCTTGTATTTTTGGATGATCAGGATAAAGGAACATAATAAACTCCAATTGTAAGGATAACCTAGTGTTCCCAAAATACCTTGAGATTACCCAAAACGCAGGTGTGTCTACATAAAATAGTCAATAAGGTCTACAACATCAGAACTAGACATTTGGGTTTGGAGGTCAACAAGTCTTATATTTGGAGAGGGTCTAGTTTAAAAGATTTTATATATGTCTACATGCACAAACTACAAGAAAATATGTAGGTGTTAGCACAATATTTCCAGTAATGACGTAATCTTTTCTTTGACAATTGTATGTATGGTTGGAACTTCTTTTGAGGTAAAAAAAACCATACACATGAGATACATTTTCTTTTCTTGATTCAAGATATTCTATTTAAAGTGTTTTTGGATGGTTTACAGGTAAACTATTATTTCAAATTAACATTGAATGGACCTTTGAACTCAAGATCAAAGTTCTAGGATGCTTTGAATAGTTAAATATAGTTGTCTAATAAACGATATAGGTTCTTATCATGGTATTTGTTATTTGGCTTGAGATGGTATTCAACTTAAGATCAGTTGTTTCAATCGAAAATATGTTATCATTTATGACTTATTCCTTGCTACCAAAAGTTTGTGAAGCACATTGATGTAGGGCACTATCAACAAAGTCATCCAATTTATTGATGAAATGGTGAGGAAAAATTGCAACCCAAATATAATTGTTTATACGACAATAATATATGGTCTTTGTCAGCAAGAAAGCATTGTAGAACCCATAGGGGTTCTTGAAATATTGGTGAATTAAGGCCTTAATCTAAACATTAGTATTTGGAATATATCAATGGTAAGTATTTCCAGTAAACTGAATACATACATATCCTAAAGACTCTTCCCTCGTGAATACCTTACTTTTTGTTTTATTTCTTTTGTGGGTTCCATGGCCATCCATGGCCCATTCTCTTTTCACCATTTCTTTATTTTGTAGGTCTAGAGTAAGGGAGTGGGTTGGTGAGAAAGTCCCTTAGGTCCTTTTTTATTTTTTGACTTATAGTGAGCCTTGTCTTTCCTCCTTGTTTCCTCTAATCTCATTGAGTACAATTGTGCTTAATCATTTCCCCATTGTTTGAAGGAAGTGAAGGTGAAGGGTTAGAGAATTGGGTCCATAGGCAGTGATTAGTGAACCACATTTTCACCCATGTTGTGAGGAGAGTTCATGTCCAACCTCACCTAGCCTCCTAAGGACGTTCACAAGGCCCAACACACTCTTGCACAAGACCTCTCAAAGACTCTTTCCTCAAAATTTTACCTCATGTTACTGCCCAAAGTTGCACTTAAATGAGAAATACATGAAACACGAGTGCAACCCAAGGGGAGCTAAGGAAGGCTACCCACTGTCACCACAATAGATCTTCCTCTTTCTTTAGGATGGATTTCCTCTAGCACAAGGGAGGTATCCTTAAGTGAAGTGTAAGATGAACCATATAAGTAAATGGGAGGGTGGATAAAGACCAATGCCAATCCGAAGGGTTATGGAGTCAAGGAATATGAGCAAAGATGATTTAAAATATTATGGAGAAAACGTAGTCAATCCATGCATTGATGCACCATGAGTATTCCAAGTAGATTTTTAGGTTATATGATAGTGAGTGAGATATCTAATAATCGATGCACCATCACAACCATTGTATTTAAAGCCAATAAATAATGTGCAACCCTAATAGTGAAGGAACAACCATAACTTGAGATTATAAGAGATAAGGACCAAGTAGGACAACCTTCAATATAATTCACATCCCAACAACACATCACATCTTCCATAACAATTTCATAGGATTAAATGATCCATTCACATGTGAAAACATCCAATCTGTCATTATAGTAGAAATCTACCCCAATATCCAATATTACATCAAGGATCTCAACCTAAGTGCATCAATTGGTCCCTTGGAGTGATTTCCATTTGGTGGTGAATTCCCTATTTTTATGATTTCACCTTGGTGCATCAATTGGTCTCTTGGTCCCTTGGAGAAATTTTACTATGGTGGAAAATTCCCATTTTTTTAGGATTTGACCTCAGTGCATCAATTGGTCCATTGGAGCGATTTCTCTATTTTTTTGGATTTCATCCTATGCATCAATTTATCTGTTGGGGCAATTTCCCTTTTTTTAGGATTTCATCATGTGCATCAATTGGTCCCTTGGATTTATTTCCCTTGTTTTTAGGATTTCATCATGTGCAACAATTGGTCCCTTGGATTTATTTCCCTTTGGTGGCGAATTCCCTATAATTCTTTTAGGATTTCAATATGATGCATCAATTAACCCTTTTAAACGGTTTTCCTTTGGTGGTGAATTCCCTAAGTTTTAGGATCTCACCTTGATTTCATCTATAAAACCTCAAAGGATAATTCTTTCTCTCCTTTTCCCCTTTCATTTTCCAAATCATTGAGAAGACCAAGATATTCCCTTCTACATCAATTGCAGGTTGTATGTTAAAAATTTCACAATGGGGAAGATTCAAAATCTCATGCAATTCAATCTCCGGACATGTGGGAAAACACGAGACAAAAAATTGATACTATGGTACAAAATTTGCACAACTACAATGACCTATGTATCATGATTTAGGAGCTTCACCACACATCATGTTGAAGGATTTTTCTCTATCTAAAATGGATCCTTTATAGATTTCAATTTTGTTTATGGATTGGAAGATATCATTGTCAGAAGCCCCAAGACTAGTTTCTTCAAGGTCTCTCCCTTATTAAACAACTCTCCAATTATAGCTCTGAAGTCTATGACAAGATGATTCCTATACATCTATGGAAGGATTTGTTCATTATCTAAAATATGTCTATGACAAATTTTGATTTCACCTCTTGAAACAAAAGATATAAACAATTTGAAGCAATTGCCCCAAAATATCATTGAAATTTTTGAAATTTATCTTCTTTACTTAGGCATTTTAACTACTCCATACAATTCTCATCATTCCACCATTTGAAGCTCAAGATAGGTCATTTTATTTGTTTGAACCTCATCCACATGGGTTTTTGACATATTGGTGATACCTACCAATTGTCCTCTTTTCTAAACAACAACGATAATGTCTTTTCATGGTTTTTAAGCTTATTTTGCACCATGTTTTCATAAATGTTTTAGCTCTCCCAATGATAAAAATTTTTTAAGATTCAAAGCTTGTTTGGAAATAGTCACTCTTCATCCTCCAAGATGTACATTCAAGGTTTTATTTTCCTTTTGTTTCAATCAAGTCAACAGTCATTCTTTGAGATCCTCTGACAAGTTCCTCTAATAGGAAATAACACATTCCATACACAAATATAGAAAATCATAGATGCATGGCTCTGATACCATGTCAATTTTTCATCTCATAGATTAGATACCCGCTCAAAGAATAAAACCTATAGGTAATAAAAATGAAAACTTAGGTTCCATCTATCAAGCATTCAAATATGTATATACAAAAATTTTTGTGAGGTAAATTTAGGAGTTGAAACACAATATTTAGTGGGAAACTCAAAACAACAGATAGAAAATGACTTATCTAGATAAATTTACAATCATGAAAGTAGGACAACAAGCTACAATATAGATTATACCTGTTGTACATCACAAAACAATCTAAAATATTTCAGACAACAAGGAAAATCTCCAACAATCACATAAAATTTGTATTAATTAGAAGATAAATCATCATAGTAGCATGGCATCACACAGAATATTCTACAATAAGCTTCAAGCAAAACACTCACTCATAACTATATTTAAATGCACCTAGCCATATATTTCATAGAGTTCCAACTGAATATGTTGTAATAAAACAAGTTGAACATAACCAAGTGGTGCACCCCATATGTAAGAGTAACTCCTACATTGAATGTGGCACTTGCACAAGGAATATCTCCTCAATTAGTTCTCCCTCATCACTATTGTCATAACCCCCAAACGAGGCATCCTACATT
>ML782600.1:691107-715246 GCA_009831015.1 Picea engelmannii | reverse complement strand
TATATATATATATATATATATAATGGTAAAAATAAATAAAATTTAATTAAACAAAATGAAACTTAAAACCAAATAATATAAATTTACACAATAACTCTTTATATTTATGCTTAAATCATGATAAGGGTTTGATAATTTTCATCAAAATTATATTAAATAATACAAAAATGTTTTAAATCTTTTAAAAATAAGAAAAAAAAAATAGACCAATTCAATTTGAAAATGAATAAATCATATAATTCTAAAAAATATTATTAAAAAACTTAAAAATAGATTTAGATTTCATATAAGAAGAGTCATACTAGAAAAGACTTATATCCCACCGTCACAAGCATTGTTAGGTTCATAAACACCATAAAATACTTATATCCTATCATCACAAGCATTGTTAGGTCCATAAATACCTATAACTCAATCAAAATAAATTCCATATAACATTATTGATTGTTCACTAGTATAAAAAATCTAAACATATTGATTAATCTTCCAAAACTATATTAAATAGCATACAATAATGTACAAAAAGTAGTTATGTATTTCAATCACAAGATTATATGAATTTCACACGAGAAAAGACTTACATCCTACAATCGCAAGCATTGTTAGGTCCATAAACACCTATAACTCAAATAAAATAAATTTCATATAAGAGTAGTCATTATTAATTGTATTGATTAATCATCGTAGAAAAACTATATTAAATAGCATACAATAATGTACAAAAAATAGTTAATATTTCAATCACAAGATTATATGAATTTTGCATCAGAAAAAACTTATATCCTACCATCACAAACATTTTTAGGTCCATAAACACCTATAACTCAAATAAAATAAATTCCATATAAGAGTAGTCATTATTAATTGTTCACTAGTATAAACAATCTAAACATATTGATTAATCATCATAATAAAACTATATTAAATAGCATACAATAATTTACAAAAAGTAGTTATGTATTTCAATCACAAGATTATATGAATTTCACACCAGAAAATACTTCCATCCTACGGTCACAAGCATTGTTAGGTCCATAAACACATATAACTCAAATAAAATAAATTTCATATAACAGTAGTCATTATTAATTGTTCACTAGTATAAACAATCTAAACATATTGATTAATCATCGTAGCAAAACTATATTAAATAACATACAATAATGTACAAAAAGTAGTTGTATATTTCAATCACAAAAATATATGAATTTCACACCAAAAAAACTTATGTCCTACCATCACAAGCATTGTTAGGTCCTTAAATACCTGTAACTCAAATAAAATAAAAACAAGATAAAACATGTCTTTTACAATTTTTAGATATACATGTATTGTTTATCTGTCATCATTACCTCCATTCCTTCTCTTCTCTCTTTTTGAGAAATAGAATGATAATTTAATTATTAGGAAACTCAAACTCTCCACTTGGTTGTTAGGAAATTTTCCATTTGTTATTATTGACTAACAAAAAGTTAAGAGTGAAAACATGAACTTCAATTGTTATTTTGTGACAATCACATCAATACAAATTATTTTGCTTGGATTTTAAGTTAAGAATTATTTGTTTTCAAGTGAAAATTTCTTACTTAATTTCAATCAAAACTTAAATCTAATGGAGCATATGAAAAAAATATGTCCCTCAAATTCTCTCAAGAGAAGTCAAAGATTGATCACCATAAAACATTTTTTGACTAAACAAACTACCTATGGGATTAAGGGTTTGGATATTTATTAATTGTTTATCTTTGAGGAGGTTTTTCATGACCAATAATCTCCTTGATCTTGTAATTTAAAATTTTCTTCATTATACCTTTGATTTATGACTCTTCCTGTATTCTTGTGTGATGGGATTGATATGTTGTCTTTTGAACCTTTTGCATTAACTAGTTTTAATCGATTTAAAGATATTTATTGATCCTATATGATTGCAAGGTTAATGGTCTATTTTATTATTTGAAGAGAATTTTCTTTTAAGGACCTCTTGTTTCATTGTGCATTGGCGTGTACTATCATCCCACTATATCATTGAGAAGTAAATGGTTGGCTTGAATGAAGAGCATATTGTTACTTTGCATCTAGCACCTATTTTCCACATATTCATACTCAAGCTCTCACATGTTAATCAAATTCTTCAGTTTAAAATCCATAACTTGAATAAGAGGATGTTTAATCTTTTTCAAGAGTTTGAAATATTATTTGTGATTAGATATAAGCAAGAAAAACATTTTTACAAATATTTTATGACATTTGTTTACAACAACAGATTGTTCATAAAAGACCAAGATCATAGATGATTTCTTCTAAGAAACTCCTTCTTTTCATTTCCTCATTTTTTAACAAGCCCAACTCTTTTTCATAGATTTGTTTGTAAAATGGAAAGGGGAAATAATGTATATTTTATAACCTATTAGCAAGTGTCTTCTTCCTTGTATAACCAAGTCAATTCTTCTTGTGGTTGCAATGACATGGTTGTAGAGTCATTTCTTATGCAAAATACTTATATTGTTTCAAGTTCTTAAAAGAACCATGCCAAAACAGAAGAGAAATTGTGTGCACAGTCAAGGAAGAATGTTCATGTGCATTTGGTCACATAAGATAGCAAACTCAAGAACAAAGCCTCCAAGTGACAAAAAGAGATGGAAACACCATATTTATTTATTTTTCTACTTCAACTTTGAAATGAATATGGGAATCCCTTAATCTTATCCATCTTGACCAGACTAAATCAAATCTTTATCATTATTAACTCCAACATTCAGAATCTAGACATCCAGAGTTTTTATCATCCAAGTACCTTTCTCTGCAACCCAAATACCATATGTGGAAACATGACATATGTCGATAGAAACTTGACCTCACATTACCAAGTCACTAGATGTCACTTGTCTTACCCGAAACCTCAATTTTCATTTGGAATTGAAATTATTTTGTTCATCCAGGATTCAATCTCATTCAACCTCGTCATTGGTGAATTTTCCAATATCCATATCTAGGATTTCCATTTAATTGTCACATTCTCATAATATGTCTTTTTCGTATTTCTCGAATTTGTAGGTGCGGAACCTTGACCCAAAGTTGGAACCTTGACCCAAATTCGAAAATCAACCTCATGTTACCCATCTAGATTTGATTTTGTATATATGGGATTTACCATATCAAGAACTTTACTCATTGGGACTTTACCATCGGACATGGACCATTGCATGCATATTTTATTATTTTATTCCAAGGGGTTACTATGGGGAATTACTTTCACCATGGGACTTTTACTTTTACACATTATGTAATTTTTCTTGAAATCCCAAAATCCCAAGGTTTGTATTTTATTATTATTATTTTAATTAGGGATATTTTTATTATTTTATTTTTTAAATTGTTTTAATTACTTTTATTTTCAAATTTTATTCATATTTAAAAAAAAAAAAAAAAAAAAACTATTTTTTTTACTTTATTGTAATTTCCCAAAATCCTATCAAACTTTAATCGTAGGGGTATTTCCATCGGGTTTACATTATCAGAATCACTCCATGAGGTTCTCCTCATTGGAATGTCAAGCGGACATTTTTCCAATTTTTTTCTGAAACCCATAGCCCGCAAGGCTATTAGAGTCGGATTTGCACATACAAATTTATTTTTATTGGGTTTCTACCTTTTTTTTATTGTTTCATTTTTCTCTGGATTTTGGGTGAAAACGTTAACGTGAGATCAACATTTCATACATTTCCTAACTCCACACAAATAACCTTGGGAGGAAAAAAATATAAACCATTTGCAATCCCTTCCCACAATACATGTGGGATAAATCATTAAGCTTATAAAATAAGCAGTCATGATTTACCATGAGATGAGATCAATGGTTGGTGAGTTCTCACATTTGGGGGCCATATATCGAGTTTCAAAAGGAAAAATTGGGCATGAGATGGATCATTGGAAATTTGAAGGAGTGAATAACATGTTAAAAGAAATATTTGTGCTAGATTAACAACAGAAATGCTTGAAAAAATCGAGAAACGATTAGGCATTATTTTACTTGGATATTGGCCACTCATTTTTTCACGGCCCATAATTCAAGTTTCTAAAGGAAAAATTAGGAAAACAATATCTCATTGGAAAGATCAAGACTTAAGGAATACACGAGGAGGTGTGGATTCCCAATGAAGGCTCGGGTGTTGAGAAAATGAAGAGTCCATAAGAAGAATAGTTGTAAGTATGTGACAGAGAAGAGATGAAGATTCTAGAAGAGGAGTGATTTGAAGGGGCAGCGACGAAAAAATGTTATAAATGCAATTTCTCCCTTAGTAGAGGACGGGGGTTGGATAACCAAGAATTGGGTCTTGTATAATTATTTATCAAGCTTGAGGATGGATTTGAAATCTTTTGGATTTTACTTGTATCTCAGTCTAAGGAATTATTTCTAAAGGATGAATATAAGGAAAGGTTGATTCATGGTCCATTCATGCAATAGTAAATTGTTGTTGATTCATTCCTACAACAATTTTCCATTTCTGTCAATTGGTTCTATAGGAATTAATTATGAATGTGATTACAGGGACATATTTAATGTCATTTATATGTTATTGAATATTCTAGTAAATTTTATATTGAGAGTGATGAATTCCTTCTATCTTTTAATATTCAAACTTTATGCTTGTAATCATCCCTTTTGTCACTGTTAGAGTAAGATTGAATTTTCATAGTAGAGTAGGATTGCATTTAATATTTTAGATTAGATTAAATGAGCAAGTCTCTCTTCAGAGAGAAATCCATTTAGTTAGTGGAAATCAGGCCCACATACTTGTGGAGATTTTCATACCAAATGAGAGCGGGTCTGATTAGGACCTTCCATCATGAAATTATCCCTCATGTTGGTATAGGGAATTTTTTCCCACATCAAAAAAATGGTGCTAGAAGGAGGGCCAGATGACCAGTTGACCCTTTGGAGTCTTTCTTGTTCAATCTTTTTTTATTATTAATGGATCATTCCCAAATCCCTATATGGAAATGTATTTGTAGTTATGTATCCTATAGCACTCTTAGAAAGATATTTAATCTCTCACCAAAAGTTAAATTTGATGGTGAGGGAGAGACATATGCATTTGAGAATATCATTCAGTTTGATTTGATTTGTTTTTCTCGTAATATTACTCATGAAGGTGTCATATGTAGGTTGTTCACTCTTACATTTGAAGGTCGTGTTAAAATTTGGTGTGAGACTTTGCCAACCGCCTCTATTCACACATGGGAACATTTTTTGCGTGAATTTGTGCATGCTTTTGAGAATTATGATTATGATGAATTGTGTAAAGAAATGATAGAGCTTAGGAGAGAAAAAGATGAATCTTTAAAATACTTTTATTTAAGTTTTATGCATATTTGTTATATATTTCATTTGGATGACATCCCTTCTATCACTTAATGGCCTCTACATTTAATTTCTCTTTCTATTGAACAATATTAGCTAGTGAGAGAAGAATCATAATCATGCCTTGATGCTAGTTTACATGTTGATTTGGATTCACATGAAGAGGCTAAGGATACTAATGATTTGGTTGAACAACGCATGTTTGGATATTTATTCAGTATGGGGGATATAGATCAGAGAGACAATGTTTTTACAGAAGAAGTATATGTATCCTCCCACCATTCCATTCCCCTGTTCTTTCCTACTAATGAAGAAAAAACCTTTGGTTTAGTAAACTTGAGCTTAGATATTTTTGTAGTTGACACAAAGGAAGAATTTCTTGTTGATAATGAGACACTTCATATTACACTGATGGTTACGTCAGGTTCTCATTGTCATATTTCATATTTTCCATCAAAGGAGAGGGAAGAGGAAACTACAAAGAAAGATGAAGAAAGTTGTCATGTGCCTAAAAATTTGACAACTACCTCAGGAATGGATCATATTGAGTTTAACCTATGTGTTCATGATTGTGGTTTGGAACACTCTTCTCTTAGTTTGACTGGAGATATTCAAAAAGAAATTCTTGGGGTCACCATCATAGACCATCATGTTGATTGTCTCCCCAAGTCCATTCTTGAATCCTCCTACTTTGAAGATTCTTGTGATTTATTCTTATCTTTAACTAATAACAATTAAAATGAATGTGTCTTGGATAATGTTTTATGTTCATATTGTCCAATGGAGAAAGACATGAATGTTGATCATTTAATTGAGGAAGAAAATTTGGACACACAAAACATGACACCTCTCTCAGAAATAAATAAATTGGAACTAATTTACATTGATCATGGTTGATCTACTATTATAACCTCTTCGAGTTTAACTGGGAAAGATCAAGAAGGTTTTCTTGCAATTATTGAATTATTTATTGAGCCTTCTTGTTCTGAAAATTGTTGTTATTTTCTCCTATCTCTTAACCATGAGTATGTTTTAGAACATCTTTCATCTATACATATTTTAAAGGAGAAAAATAACAATGTTGATCAGTTAATTTAAGGAGAAGAAATAAACACACAATGCATAGCACTTTCAATACAATAATTTGTATCTCTCTCAAATGAGGTGAGTAATGTGAAGGATAGAATTGTTGATTGTGAATCAATGCCTTGTGTGGTATTTATAGATTCACAATTGAAATCATACATTGGTGTGCTAATGGAAGTTCTACCTTTAAAAGAGAATATTATTGAAATTATTCTCTTTCTAGAGAGGCATTTCATTCTCTTACATATTATGCTTTCTATTCTTTGTACCCTGATATTTTTTACGGTTGTGTTGTGCAGGAAACTATTCAGGATCATTTTCAAACACATCCTACATGACCAAATCTTAATAAATTACAATATGTTCATAATGTACATATAGAAGAAGGAGAATATGCAACCACTTCCTAGGAATGATGTACTTTTCTTCCTTATCATAGTTTTTCGTGTGAAGAAGAGGGTGTTGTAACAAACATGATTAAGAATAAGTATTATGTTGATTTATCTACATTCATGAATAACAGAGAGTCTTATTGTTATAGTAACCAACTGGTTGAGATTGAGGCTCATAAATATAATGGAAAAAAATATATTAGTGGTAACCACCCATGTGTTGATGATAT
This sequence comes from Picea engelmannii, assembly GCA_009831015.1. Classification (NCBI taxonomy): domain Eukaryota; kingdom Viridiplantae; phylum Streptophyta; class Pinopsida; order Pinales; family Pinaceae; genus Picea; species Picea engelmannii. The sequence continues at coordinate 708,176 of ML782600.1, read as the reverse complement.
ATCTTCTAGAATGGAAAGCAACTCCAAGTTCACATAATTTAGCCACAATATCTCATATCAAATTGTTGGTTATGTGAATGCTGAGCCCATAGATACTTTCCAAAATAATCAGGCACTTTGGTTTCTACCAATAGTTATGTCAGACCTCATTATTATTTTTTTCCATGTGGAATCAAGGATAACATTAGCACTAAGACACTTCCACAAGATACTAGTCATAATTATTTCATACATGGTTCTTATCAGGTATCATACTCATTTTTGAATTCCCACCAACACTTATATGATGTTCACAATAAATTTTATGATAGAATTGAAGCTTGGGTGGAGGGATCGTACTTATATATGTTTCTCATGAATAATAATGGTGTCATCTTTCATAGGATGGATAGAGGTTTATATATTTTTATTCTTTCTATTTTTTGTCTCTTACTACTCCAATTTTTGTTGTAGATTTTTTATAAACATGTGATTGCAGGTTTGGAATTACATGGATGGATACATTGGCATTATGATTTCACATAGTTCATTTGCAGCCAGTGAAGTGTAGGATAGGATTGGGATAAATTAATTTAATTTTTTTTCTTTGCATAATTGTTTACTATAGTTTTGATTTTTGGTTTTCAATAAATTCAACTGTAAAGAATTATTTATTCTTATGGATAAGGCTATATATTTCCCTTATCAAAGATGTACCCGATGAATAAATCCTTCATGAATGATATTTATTTCAATATATTATAGTTGTAGTTAATTGTTTTTTAAGTGGTTAGTATAGTATAATCTTTGTCTTTAGTTTTTAGTTAGATTTATTTTTGCCCTTTTAAAAGTAACTTGTTGGCTAAGCGATAAAGGAATTTCTTGCATAAAATAGAAAGAAATGAAAGGTTTTCATGTTGGTGTTTTCCCTTAGACCAATTTTTTGTGCAAGAACATTTTTTACAAAAGGGAAGCACTTATTCATTGACACTCTCAAAAAAAATTCTCTCGATATTTGAATAAGTTTTATTATCACTTATTATATTCATGTTTCACATGGAAAAAAAAATATTATGGACATATATTCATCTTATAAAAGTAGTGAAAAGGAATCTTTTAATATTAAAAAAACTATGCAGTTCCTTTTTGTTATGAAAATGAACACTTAAGGATTTTCGTTTTGATATCTCTATTGAATTTTATTTGGAAAGATCTTTCTTAGTTGGATTACCTTTGAGTTTTGATTTTGTTGTCATGTACATAGTTAATTAAAGTTTGAGATTCAAAATTCTTTCCATCTTAGATTAAGACCACTCCAATCCATTTGAATTCCTTTGAAAGATAATTTGATTACATATTGTCATAACAAACAACAAAGGATATTCCTTCCAGTAGACTGGAAATATGTTTGAAAAAATACTCAGGGAAGTGCTACTCTTGAACTTTCTTGTCTAGATTACCTTGAAAATGTCTACGCTAGCAATCTCTGGAATTTATCAATTCAATTTTTTATTAGAAATACATCCATGATCATCTCTTTTGTATATGGTTTCCGATATGTTATTTGATATATTTCTCATGGAAATATCTTTCAAAGAAATTGATGTTTGGAGTCACTTTTAGCCCATCGTGATTATTCTAATTTAAATCCATAGCTTCAATATTCACTTCTTGCCTCATCAAATTGAATCATTAGAATTTTCCAGAAGTAATAATCATCTTTCATGGCAAGGAGAAATTGATACTTTGGTGAAATATATCATATGTAATTTTTTAGATTGAAAAGTTTGGTGTTTTCAAATGTGCAAGGGACTTATTCATGGCATTGAGTCCAGAGGGTTTGAGTGTTTGTGGAATGTTTCACGTGATTGAATTGAAAATATGTTTTTACTATGCATTTCCATTAGCCTGTATTGTTAGGTTCCAAGAAAAATTTAATTGTTGCACCAAATGAAAGGGAAAATTTATATGTGTCAATTGGATAAGAGAATTTTGTTTCAAATTATTCACTTAATTATCAGTTATCATGATTAATATTTGGTTACCCAAAATCGAGGGAATATGGGTAACTCAACTCCTCGACCAAAACCACTCAAGAGAATCTCATGAGTTTCCCATACAAAAAGGTGGGTTAGCTCAACAACACTAATGCTCCCCCAAAACTGGCCACAAATCATTACTAACACTCCCACACAGTGTACTAGGTAGAATTAACTCTCCCCATACATGGGAAGGGGGGTGTTAGTGCTCAAAAAAGGCTTAAAAATCAAGGTAAAAAGCAATTTTTCAACAATCACGTGTTGGGTTTTCTCCTCTATAAAGACTAGGGATCATGAAAAATGTTCTTTTGTGGTGTCAAAGTGAATGCAACACTTATTAAGGTGCATATGACGCTTTACAAAGTGCATACAATACTCAGTAAGGTGCATATAAAACTTTTGCGACAATTAGGTGCATAATAGATGTGACACTTAAGTGTAACATGTTGGTGTGTAACAGATGCCCCCTAAAGTGTGAGGTCGGAAGAGAAATTGATAGATGAAACACTTTACAAAATATTAATGTAAGGGTGTTGGAGTAGGAGATCCTAGAGGAATTTGCAAACTAACATCAAATAGTATATGTATATTGTCCATGAGGCAGACATACCCATGCTTGGAGTAAACTGACTCAAAGCATGGTCATCGATTAATAAACTATAGATCCATGAAAGCATTGAATAAAGATATGGCCACCAAACATAAAATGTGGATTCATGCCTCCATGACTTAATTAAGTCATAGACATGAAAGAATACATAATGGATCTATGATATGACAAAATAACATAGCCATAGACCAATACAAAGTAGATATATGTGATAGTATATATCAGTGGGGTTTCCAGTAGGGTGAGTCTACTGGAATCCCCAAAATACTCATATAATCTCCATCGCAACCTAGGAAAATCACATAACAAAGTGAGCACCCAACCCAGGGTCTCCATCCCGATCCCGAAATAGTACGAGTCTAACCATGTGAATAGATGACTTGATGTTGAACATGGTAGAAACCACTTGACTATCGATCATTAATGTATATAATTAACAAGTGTGAGGGAAATGACCAATGATGACAATGACTCCCAAGGTACCCTAGTACAATCCAGGGAATGTGAATAAATGAGTTGAACTTGAACATCCATGGAATCATTTGATCAGAGGCCAATGGTGTAAACCTATTGTCAAAGGAGAGGAAACCTATCATTGAGGCATGTAGGCTCCAAGGTACTAACTATTTTTTAATTCTAATTCCTGGATAATGTGTTGAATTCAATAGGAACATACTTATTGAAGGAGGGCCATGATGTATCCCCCATCATCGATGTGAAACTGACATAGGAAAGTGATGTAAGATGATAGATCAAATAAGTTTGGACTAACATGAGGATGAAAGATGGTAATACTACAGAATGGTTGGTTTGAGGTGAAACTTCCCTTGAACATTGTGAGGCACGAAAAGTGACTTGGAATCATTGACTCGACTGAGAGATAGACCATGGCACTCTTCGGGTGATCTAAAGGAGTATGAGGACTCATGGCATTGGTATGACTCATAGAGAAGAATATTGCCCAACTTTAAGACAAGACGCAAATAGGCTCCATGTTCAAGGGAGACAACAAACATTTACCATAATGCTTTCCAAAAATCGTTGATCCACTTCCTTTAATTTCCCCCCCACCATGATTGGCGAGTACCTCTTTGTTTTTTAATGAGCTTGAGGATGATAACAGATGCTCAGTATATCTCATGTTCGATGAGTCCCTCATCACATGTGTAACGAACCTAAAGAAGCATGGGTTCAGTCCTAGGTCCTTCAACACATGTTTTACGAGTCCAAATAAAGAAAAATCGATGGTCTTTTCATGTTTAGATAGTCTAAAAATATATTAAATATGACTCCATGGATGTTCTTTTTCGTAAATTTATTCCCCCAAGCCTGAAAAAGTCTAATACAATACAGAACGAAATGAATACAAATTATTATTAAAGTATGTTTAACACAAAATAACAGATATACAGTAAAATTGGTTTCTATTCAATAAGGAAATAAGTTGAAACTATAAAATGCAGCAGAAAACAAGCTTTGCTAGAATGGTGGTGACTTATCTATGAGAAGAGATGTGACGGTTGTACTCATTCATAGGAAGATGATTACAATGAGGCTCTGAAGGCCTTTTTACAATAAACAGGAATGTCAAAAACCCTAGACATCCAAAAACATAACCCTAGGAGATGAAGCACCAAAATTCACGTGGGCCCCATTTGGGTAAGTTAGTACATCAACTTCTTGGGGTTGTAACTTTTGCATACGATCTCCATTTTAGGCACACGATAGCCAGTTGGAAAGTTTTATCCAAGGACTACACATGTTATCATCAAAATCTGACTCCATTTACTATATGACTATGGTGATCCCTAAAAATGTTGTTTAGGGCCTCAAAACAGCCCTGGAAGTCTGGGACCTGAAAACTAGGAAAAAATACCAAATTGGAAAAATACCAAAATGAGCCAATTGGAATAGGTGGGAGGCCACTGAAATCCATCTAGATCAATCCTCCCCCATTAGGAAGAAATGGTCTCCATTGCATTGAGTTCCCCCATTAGATGAGGAAATGGTCTCCATTGCGTTGAGTTCCCCCATTAGATGAGTAAATTTCTACTAAATTTGGCCTCGGGTGAGCCACTTGCCTTGGTGCAGGAGTTGTTATGCTTTGACAACTCGATAAAGATGGATCCTTTGTTGGCGAGTTCCCTTGACCTGTTTATCCAGAATATGATCATTGGATGTGTGTTGTATGCATTCAGGGTTGATCTCTGTTGGTTTCAGTTGTTTTGCTATCTCTGAGGTGTCCAATAATGGTGGGAAATAAGGTCGAAGGAGATCCACGTTGAACATTGGGTGCAGGCCAAGGAAAGGAGGAATGTTGAGCTCAAAAGAATTATCACCCACATCCTTGGTGATGGTGTACAAATGATAACAGAGTGGGAAAATATTCTGATGGGGTCCTGTAAGGCATTCTTTCTGCAAGTTCAACCAAAATTTGTCTCCCACCTAAAACTTATGTGGCACCTGGTGTTGATAATGGCATTGCGTGTACTTGTCATTAGACTTATGTAGGATATCATGAACCTATTGGTGGATGTTTTGGATCTGCTCAATGAACTGGGTGGATTTGTCAACTTCAGTTGGAGTAGGAGATGAGTCGGTCGAGGTGACCGCAAGGGGTAGTGCGACATCTATGGGACCCAATGATTGGAATCCCAACCCCACCTGAAAGGGGTTGTGGTCGATTGAGCTATACAGGGCTCGGTTGTAGCTATATTGAATGTAGGGAAGAATCTTATCCCATGTGAGAGGGTGCTAGGAATTATACATGTGCAGTATATGCAGGATCATTTGATTTACGACCTAATTTTGGCCATCTGTCTAGGGGTGGAAGGTCGTGGATTTGGTGAGCTTGGTGTCTAGCAGCGACCAGAGGCTCGACCAGAATGTGCTAAGAAATAGATTGTCCTGATATGAGACAATGGTTTGTGGGATTCCAAAATGTACCTAGACTCATTCAAAGAAGAGCTTGGTAGTGGCCTCTATTGTGATGCTCTTCTTGCGAGCGGCTAGAATTTCCATCTTAAAAAAGAGATCCAAAACCACAAAAACACAGTCATTTCCCCGCTTGGTGTATGGGAGGCCCAACATGTAGTCCATTGAGATGGATTCCCATGGCATGTGAGGAGTAGGCAGAGGGGTGTACAAGCCTTGTTTCTTAGTGGTCAGTTTGGAAATAGCACAAGCAGTGTAGGACCTGATAGACTTGTTGACCTCCTGTCGAATTTTCAATTAGTAGAAATGTTTATGCAGCATTGCCACTGTCTTTTCGACGTTGAAGTGTCATGCCACCTGACTATAGTGGGATTCCCAAATCATCTTCACTCACTTGCTTGATGGAAGGCAGATATGGCCCAGACGACACAGCAGCCCATCTTGAAGATGGAAATTAGTGACAACTGCGTTTGTGCCCAATAATTTGTAGGTGGTGGAAGGGTCTGTCTCATAGAGTTGGGGCCATCTAGAGGTCTCATGGACACAAGATTCTAGCATCGTGGTGAGTGTCGTGACTGGTGGTCTGTTGAGGCAATCAACAACGCAGTTAGTGCTTCCTTTTTATACTTGATATTGAGGTGGAATTGTTGCAAGTATGTGGACCATTTCTGATGTCGGTCATTCTACAGTTTTCCTTGTGTCTGCATGAAATGCACTGGATTATGATCATTGTGGATGATTGTCTCCTTCCTAAGAATGTAATGTCTCCATTGGCTCTAGGCTTGCACAATGGAGTACATTTCTTTGTCCTAAGTAGTGTACTTACGAACAACATCTGATAGTGTCTCACTATGATAGGCCATAGGTTGGTCGTGATGAGTGAGAATGATGCCCATAGCATAGTCTGAAGCATATGTCTCAATCTCAAAGGGATGTTGCATGTCCGATAATGAAATTAGTGGGGTTGAGCACAAGCTTTTCTTCAAATCATCGAACGCTTATTGTTGGAACCGTCCCCACACAAATTTCTCCTTAACACCACCCTTGGTTACTTGGTTGAGGGCCCATGCAATATGGGACAATCCCAACATGAACCTGTGGTAGAAATTGGCAAGGCCCAAGAATCTTTGAAGCTCATTGAGTGCGGTTGGGGCTGGACAATCACGGATGACTTGGATCTTGGTTGGATCCACATGTACTCCATGTTGATCAATGATGTAGCCCAGGTAATGCACCTTGTCCATGCCGAAGGATCATTTTTCCAAGTTGGTGTATAGCTTGTGATGTCGCAAGGTGTGAAAAACCTATTGAATATGTTGCAAGTGTTATGCCCAAGTATTTTTGTAAATGAGGATGTCATCCAAATACACCACTACAAAATTATCGGTGAATGGTCGCAGGATATTTTCCATCATCCTCATGAAAGTGGTTGGAGAATTTTTCAAACCAAATGGCATGACCAACCATTCAAAAAGACCTTCATTTGACTTGAAGGCGGTCTTCCATACATTTTTTTGTTCTATTGGGACCTGATGGTAGCCAGACTTCAGTTCAATTTTACTGAAGTATTTGGCCCTTGTGAGTTGATCAAGAAGGTCTTCAATTCGTGGAATCGAGTACTGGTTTCTGACTATGATTTTATTCAAGGCCCAGTAATCAATGCAAAGTATCTAGGTTGCATCTTTCTTCTGTACCAGCATGATTGGGCTCCCTCAAGGCAATGAGTTGGGATGGATGTGCCCCTTGTGGAGAAATTCTTGGATCTTCTGCTTGATCTCCTCATTCTCTAACAGAGAACAGTGCTACACTGGACCATTGGGAAGCGGTGCGTCGAGGGTTATATCGATGGGGTGATTGACCTGACAGTGCAGAGGTACCCTGGTAGGTGAGAAGAAGATATCTAATATTCTTCCACTACCTTATCCACTTTCTTCTACTGTGTGGAGAGGTCGGCCATGGAGACCCTGGATGTGGTTGTGATCTTTCGCTCATTCTGAGAGTGAATCACGAAGAAGACAAACTTCCCCGTTTGAGTGATGACCTTCATGGATTGATTGGAAGAAATCAAGGAAATAGTACTAGGTGGCACTGCCTCGAGTATCCTATACAATTTATTTTTCAAAGTAATAATAAGAATGCAAGGCCTAGACTCATATACAACATGACATTTCCATAAATATGGTTGGCCAAAAGAAAATTACAAACTTCGAGAGGGGAAACATCGAGGGGGTGGAAGGTTGTGGATTTGGTGAGCTTGGTGTCCAACAACGACCAGAGGCTCAACCAGAATGTGCTGAGAAATCAATTTTTCTGATCTGAGACAATGTTTTGTGGGATTCCAAAATGTACCCAGACTCGTTCAAAGAAGATCTTGGTAGTGGCCTCTATTGTGATTCTCTTCTTGCAAGAGGCCAGAATTTCCATCTTAGAAAACAGATCCACAACAAAAAAAACACAGTGATTTCCCCGCTTGGTGTATGGGAGGCCCAACATGTAGTCCATTGAGATGGATTCCCATGGCATGTGACGATTAGGAAGAGGGGTGTACAAGACTTGTTTCTTAGTGGTCAGTTTGGAAATAGTGCAGGCAGTGCAGGACCTGATATACTCGTTGACCTCTTGTCGAATTTTTGGCCAGCAGAAATGTTTATGTAGCATTGCCACTGTCTTTTCAACGTTGAAGTGTCATGCCACCTGACTGTATTGGGATTCCCAAATCATCTTCACTCACTTGCTTGATGGAACATAGATATGGCCCAAACGACACAGTAGCTCGTCCTGAAGATGGAAATTAGTGAGAACTGCGCTTGTGCCCAATAATTGGTAGGTGGTGGCGGGGTCTGTCTCATAGAGTTGGCGCCATCTAGAGGTCTCATGGCCACAAGAGTCTAGCACCGTGGTGAGTGTTGTGACTGGTGGTCTGCTAAGGAAATCAACGACGCAATTGGTGCTTCCTTTTTATACTTGATGTTGAGGTGGAATTGTTGCAAGTATGTGGACCACTTATGATGTCAGTCATTCTGCAGTTTTCCTTGTGTCTGCATGAAATGCAGTGGCTTATGATCATTGTGGATGATTGTCTCCTTCCCAATAATGTAATGTATCCATTAGCACTAGGATTTCACAATGGAGTACATTTCTTTGTCATAAGTAGGGTAATTACGAACGACATCTGATAGTGTCTCACTATGATAGGCCACAGGGTGGTTGTGTTGAGTGCGAATGGTGCCCACAACATAGTCTGAAGCATATGTCTCGGTCTCAAAGGGATGTTGCATGTCTGGTAATGAAATTAGTGGGGTTTAGCACAAGTTTTTCTTCAAATCATTGAACGCTTATTGTTGGGACCGGCCCCACACAAATTTCTCCTTAACACCACCCCTGGTTACTTGGTTGAGGGCCCATGCAATATGGGACAATCCTAACATGAACATGCAGTAGAAATTGGCAAGGCCCAAGAAGCTCTGAAGCTCATTGAGTGTGATTGGGGTTGTCCAGTCATGGATGACTTGGATCTTGGTTGGATCCACATGTACTCCATGTTGATCAACGATGTAGCCCAGGTAAGGCACCATGTCCATGCCGAAGGAGCATTTTTCCAAGTTGGTGTATAGCTTGTGTTGTCACAGGTTGTGCAGAACCTGTTGAATATGCTGCAAGTGTTATGCCCAAGTCTTGTTGTAAACGAGGATGTCATCCAGATACACCACTACAAAAGTATTGGTGAATGGTCATAGTATATTGTCCATCACCCTCGTGAAAGTGGTTGGAGAATTTGTCAAACCAAATTGCATGACCAACCATTCAAAAAGACCTTCATTTGACTTGAAGGCGGCCTTCCATACATCTATTTGTTCTATTGGGACCTGGTGGTAGCCAGACTTCAATTCAATTTTACTGAACTATTTGGACCCCGTGAGCTGATCAAGAAGGTCGTTGATTCGGGGAATCGAGTACCAATTTCTGACTATGATTTTATTCAGGGCCTGATAATCAATGCAAAGTCTCCAGGTTGTATCTTTCTTTTGTACCAGCATGATTGGGCTCCCTCAAGGCAATGAGCTAGGACAGATGTGCCCCTTGTGGATCAATTCTTGGATCTTCCACTTGATCTCCTCATTCTCTAACAGAGAGCGACGCTACACTGGACCATTGGGAAGCGATGCATCGAGGGTCAGATCGATGGGGTGATTGACCTGATAGTGCAGAGGTACTCCGATAGGTGAGAAGAAGATATCTAAGTATTCTTCCACTACCTTATCCACTTGCTTCTGCTGTGTAGAGAGGTTGGACATGGAGACTCTGGATGTGGTTGCGATCTTTCGCTCATTGTGAGAGTGAATCACGAAGAAGAAAAACTTCCCCATTTGAGAGATGACCTTCATGGATTGATTGGCAAAGATCAAGGAAATAATACTAGGTGGGACTACCTCGAGTATCCTAAACAATTTATTGTTCAAAGTAATAATAACACTACAAGGCCTAGACTCATATACAACATGATGTTTCTATAAATATGGTTGGACCAAAAGAACATTACAAACTTCGAGAGGGGAAACATCACACAATACCTCATGTTTGAAGGGCTTGATGTCATATGGCAGGAAGCATTGTTGGTTGATGTGGATGTCACTTCCTTGGAGGAACCATCCAATGGTGTAGGGTTGCGGGTGTGGCATTTTTGGAAAGGCAAGTCGCTTGACAACCTCTATTGAGATGAAGTTCTTTTGTCTATCGATATCAATGATGAAGTGCAGCAGGGTACCATTCACCCACATCTATGAATGAAAAAGGCCCTCACCTTCCTCTAGCTTGTATGGTTCACCGGGTTGTTGCTTGGTGGTAGCAATGGTAGCACTGGGATATGTGTCAATGATATGTCTCCCCCTTTCTCGTTCTTACTCAAATTTGGAACCCACATCTGATCGAGAGGCTTTCACCTAAGCCACGAGTGACTGCTTTGAGTGGAAATCAACAGTGTTATGCCAAGGGATCTTATCAAAGTCGCACCACTTCCCAATATCTTTCTTTATCTTTTGGGTGTCCTTATTTGCTTATGACATGGACTAGTTGTTATGAGGATGTTTATCTTTTCTCTGTCCTTTTTCTATGGTTTGGGGCCACCATTTCCTAGATTTTTTGGTGAGGGGTTCCCAGGCTCAAATTACCGCGTCTTTTCTTTGAGCTTCTGCTCAATTTTGATGAAATATCGATAGGTTGTGCCCAAGGATGACATGTCCAGAAACTCCATTTCGGCTTGGATGTATCTATGCAGACTACCATGATAATTGAGCACCAGATGTCTCTCAGAATATTTGATACCCAGCTTGGTGCACAAGGTATGGAAGATATTTTTGAACTCATGCACTGCTTGGTCTCTTTCCTTCCGCAGTGTGGTCGATTTTGTGTACAGGTCGTCATAACTTCCAACAGGGTAGTATTTTTCCTTAATATCATCTTTGAAGGACTCCCAGGTGACCTCGACTATAAATAATGAGGGTTCCTCTATTTCCTTTTGTTCACAAAAAGTTTAACACCAATCTTTGACATGGGGAACGACTTTGAGGAGCACAAAAGTAGTGTTTTCTCTATTCAAGAAGTTATGGGAAGAGAAATACCCTTCTAGCAGATTCAACCATTTTTCTACAACATCTGTGTCTATCTGACCTTCAAATTTAGGAATATCTAATTTTATTTGTACCTTGAAAGGGGCGGCACCTCTGTTTGAGGAAGTTGCATCACTTGTTGGTAGCTGCCAAAGGATTTGTGCAAAACTATCCACCATCCCGTTCCTTTGTTGTGTGAGGGATTCCTTGAGAAACATTTTGAAGGGATCTCTTGTCACTTTGTATTTCGTTTCTCCCGCCATGAGAGGTCGCTTGGGCATGCAAGAGATTTTTTCCTCAAGAGAAACAAGATCGAGACCCAATTCTTTGTACCCTGACCTTGTTGGGGACATGCATTAAGAATGACAAGGAGCAGACGGTTCTGATACCATTGATCTAGATTTTATGAGCAGAACAAAATGAATACAGATTATTATTAAAATATTATTAACATAGAATAATAGATATACAGTAAAATTGGTTTCTATTCAATAAGGAAATAATATGAAACTGTAAAATCCAACGGAAAACAAGCTTTCTAGAATGGTGGAAGCTTATCTCTAAGAAGAGATATGACGATTGCGTTCATTCGCAAAAAGATGATTACAATGAGGCTCTGAATGCCTTTTTACGATAAACAAGAATTTCAAAAACCCTAGACATCCAAAAACCTAACCCTAGGAGATGAAGCGCCAAAAGTCATGTGGGCCATGTTTGGGTAATTTAGTACATCAACTTCCTGGGGTCGTAACTTTTGCATACGATCTCTGTTTTAGGTGCACGATATCCCGTTGGAAAGGTCTATCCGAGGAATACACATGTTTCGATCAGAATTTGACTCCGTTTACAGTTTTTCTATGGGGAGCCTTAAAAAAAAACATTTAGGGCCTCAAAACGGCCCCGGAAGTCAAGGACTCGAAAACTAGGAAAAAACTACCAAACTGGAAAACTGTCAAAATGAGCCAGTTGGAATAGGTGGGAGGCCACTCACATCCATCTGGATCAACAACTCTTCTAGTCATTTTTTACTAGAGTATACATTTTTTGTAGTTAGTCTTATGAGGCTGAAAAAGGGGTAAACTAACACTTGAAAGACGACTCTTCATGGTTTAACGAGCTCGAGTAATGATGAAGTATGCTCACATTCTACTTCATTTTTTAACGAGATTGAAACAAAAAATGAAATTGTGCTAGAAGTCCTTTATTTCATTTTTTAATGATCTTGACACAGAAACGAGAACTTTGCTTGAAGTGGGTTTCATTTTTTAATGAGCTTGAGAATGAAAAATAAACTATGCTTGGTGTAATACCCATCAGTGGGCCTATTCCCAACATGATTTCTAGAGGTTGGTACATTGATCGATACCTATTGGCAGGTTTTTTCCCAACATAGTGTTCAGAGGTTGTTACTTTTCCTCCAGCGTCATCATAAGAAGTTGGAGGTTTAACTTCAATATGATGCCCAGAGGTTGGAGACATGCCCCCCAAGCTTTGGTTCATCCCCAGACTTTTCTCCTGCACTCACATAGACTCCTTGATACTAATAGGGATAGGTTCACCGGAGAGGGAGGAAGAAAGAGGATCAATTGCGGCAGGTGAAGGAAGGGAAGGTTTAGGTACCAAATCTTGAAGAAGACTAAGTGACATGATTGTGGATTTTAACCCTGTACAATTATTTACTGCAAACATATTTTCAGTAAAAGAATAGAAAATATACAATGGAAAATACAAACATTACACAGATATTTTTCCCCCCTGGAAACCCAAACCAGGAAAACCATCATATTCTATATTTATTCATAGTGATACATTGTTTACAATACAATATACATATAGGATCCAGCAGCATCCAAAACCCTAACCCAATGACTTGGATTAGTCAACAACCCTAATTCCTTAACTGGAAATAGAAAACCATCGACAAAAACAATGTGCCAAAAAACTACCCAACAATGGACATGAAAATCAAAGCGACATGAAAAATGAGGGAAAAAATGCAACACGTTTCTCGAGGAAAAAAATGCAACACAATTCTCGATGAAAAAAAAAATATCGGGGGTGTTTCCCCCAAACCCCCACGCAGGGGAGATATCGTCCCACTGCAACCCCCCCATGCGCCTAGCGCAACGTAGTATACACTAGAGCTAATCGTGCAAAGAATATAACACATACCCAACATTGATGTCACCTAGTGTTTTGGTGGGAGATGAGCTAGGTACTACCCAAGGATCGAACGATTTAGAGGATCATCACACCGTAGTCATAGTCATTTTTAACATGGAAACCTCATGTCAGGAAAAAGGGGGAGGTAAGGAAAAAAACCCCATGAGTGAGGAGTATTTTAGGATACCTACCCCCACACTCTCGTACTAAATATCGGACTTTCCTAGGAAAGGGATGTTATTCACTGGGGAACTATGGAGATTTGGAGTGCAATAATAAATTTGGTCAATAGTCACAATCTTCCCTTGATGGGCAAATTGTAAAATGTGAAAAATTGAAGAAGCGACAATATTCATCTCACAAAACCAACTACATCCAAGCAATAAATTTTAATCCAGGGGAACGTCGACCACTTGAATGTCGAAAAAAATGGATTTTCCCTTTAATTCCACAGTGAAAGATTTCAAAAGTCCATAATGTTGGAAACCATGTCCATCAAATGCCTTTAGGGTGGTAGAAAATAGCTTAAGTTTAGGAGAACCAATGTCTCTCCAGCAGGACAAAGACACGACACATGTGGAAGCTCCTTCATCCAAAATAGTGCGATGGATGATCTTCCCACCAACCATAGATTGAATTTGGAATGTCAGGTGGTGAGAGAGCCTCAGTTTAAAATAGTCCAGATTAAACATAATCATATTTGACACCTCTGGATCCACATCTCTAATGGATGATAATATGGTTCTATGTTGACTTGGACAGTTTTGTAGAACTTCAAGCGTCGACGTAGCACAAGGTGATTGTGCCAAATCTTGAACAATGTTGTATTTTTTAGCAGTGTGGGAACTTGGATTCAAAATTGACTTTCAAATTATGCCCTTGGGCAGGCGCAACATTGGCTCAACAATAGGCCTCTCAATATGAAGAGGAGAAAAATATGGAGGAGTGGAAGTGGGGGGCTTATTGGTAGCACCTCCATTAGCATGATTATCTAGAGGAGTGTCATAAATCTTAGCTCGGTTTGTTATCCTAGCTGTACCCTTACACATAAATACCTGAGTGGTAGTTGAGGAAGCATCCAAATGGTGGAAATGACCTGCATTTCCCCCTTATGGAGGGGCAATATTTTGTGCAACCATTTGTTGTTGATGAGTTGGGAAAGGGTTAGTTAACACTACAGGTTGGGAGGTACCTTTCATAAATTTAGTGACTTCCTCATGATGAGGGTAGTCTTTCATGTAGTGGTCCTCCATACAAATCATGCAAGGAAGCTTAGCTTTCCTTTTCGGTTGGCTATCAACATTTTTTTTCTTCTCCTATTGGTTAAAATATTTCTTGGATTTACCTTCGTTTTTCTTCTTACCTCCAAGTTGTTGAGATGAAGTGGATTGGACCGCATTCACCTCAGAGGTTTGTGTAGGAGAGGGAGTAGTTTTGGTGTTGGTAATGGAACCCACCACATCGTCAACATGGGATTTCGGGGTAGGTCTTGACAGATCATTCTATGGAAGAGGAGCATGAGGGATCATATCATAAAGTGTGCCATATTGGGAATATACCAAGTCCAAATATTGAGCACGACTAATCACTTGCTCCTCAGTGCCAACACCACCCATGGCAACATCTCTAGCAATGGGTGGAAAAAGTGACTTGGTAAACCAATATTCCAGGAGTTGGTTTGGAATATTATATTTAATCAGTCGTCATCGTTGCCTACATTCGTGAATATAATCAGAAATATGGGTGGAGGTAAATTGTCAAAGAGAGCTTAAGAGCTCTGTACCGGTCTCATATTGAATCGACAGTAGGAAATGTGTCAAAAAAAATCATATCTAAAGAGTTAAAGTCGTTAAATGAGTTCCACTTCATCTCAATATACTATTTGGTTGTCGATCTTATGATACTTCTCTGGAAAAGTATTAAATGAATGGAATTTTTCATCAAAGAGTTTGAAGAACACCACAGATGGAAGGTCATTATCTGGTTATTAGTGTCTTCTCCAGGTCTCCCGTCGAATCTTGGGATATCAGATAGTATTTTGGTAGGGGTTGGAGGCCAAAATAGGGCATTCAGTATGGGATTGTTGGTCAAACATGATAGCTCAAGTATATCTAATGTAGCTAAGAATGGAAGTTTTCGGTTAGCTTGTGGATACTGGTAGTAACCATGTGACATAGGAACACCAACAGGACCATATATAGGTTACAACGGGATGGAAAAAACATATGGTCCTCCCATGTACTGTGGTTGACCTCCCATGTATTATGGTTGACCTAAAGGTCCCCCGATGTACTACAGTTGACCCGATGGTCCTCCCATTTATTTTGGTTGACCTGATGGTCCTTCCATGTACTGTTTTTGAGGGGTTTTGTGTTGGAATCATGGATTCCACAGATTGATTGGGAAAATTTCCTTGTTGAGGAATTCACATCGGATTAGGTTAAACCCATAAAGGATTTGTGACTCTTGGATATGGTTGTCCATGATATAGGCCAGTAGTAGTGGGAATGGAAGGACCTGCATGAGAAACTTCCCCCTAGGTTTGTTGTTGTTTCCCCCCACAAAATAGTTTCCCACATATTTAAGGGTTTCCCCCCCAGCATAAGGTTACCCCCCACTGAATATTGACCTCCATTGAAGGGTATAGGAGAACTCCCCATTTGTAAATTTGGAGATGTGGGTTGAGTAGCTTGTGTAAATTTGGTTGTTTGAACGACTTGACTATTGGTCATATCACCGATGGGAGGACCAAGTAAAGAACTTGGTGTGTGCATATGTGGGATTAGTGAAGCAGGAATATTACCCGACCTATGTGCAGAGAGATATGTACTCGCAAGTGGTTGTGTTAGATTAACCTGGGTCACAAATGTTCCCAGTAAAGAAGAAGCACCAATAGTGGTGATATGTGTCAGTGTGGCTATCTCTGGGTCCATTGGGGGAATTAGTATTTTGTCTTTGTAATCAGAAGATAACCTATTGGATGAACTGGTAGGTAAACAATAAGAAGAATAAGCATCAACAAATATTGTGGATGGTTGTTTGGAAAGTAGTGGGCCAAGTGGATCAGTTAAAGGGGTATTTTCATAAGGTATGACACCTTCTACGAATGTTGTGACTAGTTCTTCTGTGTTTTTTCCACTTCCAAGAGCTACACTCCTGGTTTTAGAAGTTTGTTCTTGATCATTCCTTCATAAGAAGAGTTATGTTGAGGTTCCTGAACTTTAGGATCCAAACCTTCCATTCTGTAAGATCTTAAAATACCTTCATCAGCCAGGGTGAAAGACAAATAAAAATCCTTAAGGACAACTACGAACCTCGACAAAAAACACCCCTGAAAAGATCTACAGGTAATCAACCAAGAAAAGGTAGATAGAAGTAATACTTCCCCTGTGGATAGGTGAAATCTCCCTAGGATATTTAGACCCCTATTGACCAAGACAAAAAAAGAAACAAATGGATACTAACATTCCTTTAGATCTATTATTTGTATCTATGGATAGAGAAGATAGAAGAAATAAGTGTGACTTACTCCTTTTTCGACGGTTGTGTAGAAAATCCAGGTCCTATCAGCAAGACTTCTTGGCCTGTCTTTGACCAAGCAAAGTCACTAAGTTTTCTGCTGTCATAAAATGTGTAATTTCTGTTTTATAACAGCCCTCTGAAAAGTTTGTTTGTTGATGTGTTATGGTTGTTGTTTCAGTGATTGGGTGCCCTTGCAAGTAGTTTTATGTTAGCTTA
>ML782600.1:649158-671038 GCA_009831015.1 Picea engelmannii | reverse complement strand
GCCTCCCCTTGTTAGGGTGAGTTTTTGGAATAGGTGGTGGAGTGCTCATATTGAAAAGAAGAGAAAAAAGATGTAACAATTATTATTAAGGATTGACTTTATCTCTCAAATCAACTTTTACTTCTGAAACATAAAATAAAAAATATATATTTAAATCTCTTTACGTAAAATTAAAATTGAATCAAAGTAAAAAGTGACTCACCTCATTTCAGATGTCCAAATGCTCAACCCTTTGAAGAAGCCAAAAAATAATTTTTGAAGATGATAGAGAAGTCGAGAGAAACTACAGGGATTATTCTGGGTAAAAAAGGTAAAAACTACAAAGATTATTCTCGTTCAAAACCCTAGATATATAATCTTAGAAATAAAATATCTCCTAAAAAATAAATAAACAAATAAGTATTAATCTTGTTCAAAACCCTAGATATATAATCTTAGAAATTAAAATATTATTTGCATTGAAAACCCTAGATATATAATCTTAATATATAAAAAAAAAACAGAGAAGTATTATTCCCGTTCAAAACCGCAGAGATCTACTATGCTCGTTCCAAACCGTGGAGAAATATTAACTTCAAAACCTCATAGAAGTAGTATTCACGTTTAAAACCGCGGAGAAATATTATTTCCATTCAGAACCGCAGAGAAATATATATATACTCAATCAACCCTTTTTTGCAATTGAATAATGATGTATGTATTTGGTTAATTGATGTATGTATGTATTTTGTTCTATGATTAATGATGTATGTATTTTGTTATATGATTGATATAATGTGGAATTCCTTCTCATAAGTAAATATTTTGCAGTTAAATAATTATATACATATTTATTATAGGATTGATATGATATGTAATTAGTTAAATAATGATATATGTATTATAGGATTGATATGATGTGTAAGTTAAATAATTATATATGTATTTATTATAGGATCGATATGATGTGTAATTAGTTAAATAATGATATATGTATTTATTATAGGATTGATATGATGTGTAATTCCTTGGATATACTAAAGTTGATATCGATTATTAATAAAAGTAAATTTTGTGCAGTTAAATAATAAATAATAATATATGTATTTGTTATTATTATGTATGTAAAACATAAATAATCAATTTAAAAAGAAGAGGTTGAAGAAAATCACAACTTGAGAGATAGGATTAAAGAGATAGAAAAAAACTAACCAACAATTTGACCCTCGGTAATATGGAAAACAAATTGGATATCAAACTCATCAAAGAGGAAATGAATAAGCTAATCGAATTGGACCATGAGCGTAATAAAAGAGCCTTAAACCTCATAATTGTTGGTATAAAAGAACAACAAGAGGAGGATAAGCTAGCAATAGTAAAAGAAGAATTAAATAATAAATCACAAATTGATACAACTTACCTCATAGAAGCAAAGAGGCTAGGAAAAATAATTGATCACAAAGATAGGTTGATCTGTGTCAAATTAAGTTGTAATGACCATAAATATAGCATACTTAGTAAATCTCTGAGCTTAAAAGGGTCAAGAATATTTATAAATGAAGACCTCATTCCCGAAGACCAAGTTGAATTAAGGAAGGGAGTTCAAAAGGTAAAAGAAGCCAGGAAAGAAGAAAAATGGGAAATAATTAGAAATTGAAAAGCTATTGTTAGGGATAGAGACCAGAAGGATAATAAGAAATAGGAATTTGGGACACTCAAGATCCTTTTTTGGAATTGTCGTGGCTTTCCATGGCGCAAAGTTCCTATGATAAGTTGGATCATGAGTGATATTGATATTATCTATCTAGTTGAAACTTGGGAGCATGAGGAGTCTATGGTCCCTAACATAGAAGGATTTGTCTTGTGGTCGGAATGGAACAAAAATTACCACCGTAGAGGGATAGGAGGCATAGATTGTTATATTAGAAAGAACATTTCTCCTCACATTCAACTTCATAAGATTGACCCTCTCAAACAGTACATTTGGATAGAAATTTCAGACCCCAATGCTGAGAAGATGTATATAGAAAATTGTTATTTTGCACCTATTAATTATACTTTTTATAAGAAAAACAATCTAGATAACAAGTGTCCCTATAATAATTTAGAAAAAGATATTTATAGTTTGAAAAATGAAGGTAATACCCTCCTGCTATGAGACTTTAATGCTAGGACTGCAATTAAACAAGATACTCTTTTAAGTAATGATTCCAAACATAATCATTTATGTCTAGATGAGGATCTTGGTTTATCTAATAGCTACAAAAGAAGCTCTGAAGATCTAATTGAGAATTTGTTTGGTACTGAGTTGGTCAAGCTCTGCAGCTCTCAAGACCTAATAATTTGCAATGGAGTAATGAAGTGGCCAAACTCCAACCATATGACTTGTATTCATGGGCTAGGTAGTAGTGTTGTAGATTATGTGATATCTGATATCCTCGTTTCTAACTAAATAGCAACTTTTGACCTTTTAAATGACCATGAGCCTAACTCTGATCATAAACCTTTAACCCTAACTCTAAACTTTTCCATGCATAGGAGCACCATTGAAGATAATTCTAATAATCAAAGGAATTTGTGCTTTGACAAAAGTAAATTTGACATTTTCTTAAAGGATTTAAATAGTAAATTAAATATCCTAACTTATAAGGACAATATTGAAGAACTTTATCATAATTTTACAACTACCCTTTCCACTTCTATTAACAAGTTTTCTTTCGAGGTGTCCTATAAAAATAATAGTAGAATAACCAACCCTTGGTATGATAAAGAATGTAAAATTGCTAGGAAAGTCATTAGGGATGCTTACAATGAGTCCTTAAAACTCGATAAGATCACTACGTACAAAGCCCTAATTAAAAGGAAAAAAATGTATTATATCAATAAAAGGAAAGAGAAACTTTCACAACTATATAAGTTGGATCCTAAGAAGTTCTGGAGCCAAATTCTAAAATGCAATACTAAAGAAAATAATAGGATTCCCTTAAGGGACTGGAATTCCTACCTTAAAAAATTTTACGAGTTCCCTAATGCCATGGACACCATTCCTATTGTCCCTACAAAGGAAGAATGTGTTTCTTTAGATGACATAGAGTTCAGGGTTAAACGACTTGCAAATGGGAAAGCTAAGGACATTGAAGGCTACCAAGATGAAATTTTTAAAATCGGAGGGCCAATCCTTATCCCTCACATACACAAGCTCTTCAATTTAGCAGTCAAGCAAGGCTTCCCTAAACCCTGGACGCAAAGCCTCATTTTTCTTATTTTTAAAAATGGGGATAGAAACATTCCCTCTAATTATAGGACCATTATGATTAACCCAATTTTAGTCAAGCTTTATGGAATTATTTTGGAAAAGAAGATTATCCTTTGGCTAGAAAGTCACAGTAAAAGAGCTAAAGTCCATGATGGTTTTAGGAGATACCATTCAACTTTGGACCATCTTGTTACCTTTAGGATCATTGCAAAGGAGTTCTACAATAATAAAACCAAAATTTTGTGTTGTTTTGTTGACTTTAGAAAAGCTTTTGACATGGTTCCTAGGAAAAACCTTTGGAATAGGTTGGAAGAGATAAAAGTAGCTCTAGCGTTGAGGGTTGTTGCAATAAGGATGTATGAGAACGTTATTTCTAAGTTTAAAAACACCGAGGTTTGGTAAAAGAGATTAATTGCAATATCAGAGTCAAACAAGGTTGTCCCTTGTCCCCTACCCTTTTTGGAATTTACATCGACAAGTTAGAAGATTGCTTGGAAAAAGAAGGTTGTATTGACCCTACTCTCACTAGTATAGTGATAAATATTCTTATTTATGTCAATGATATTGTTCTTATGGAAAGGAGTCCCCATGATCTTGAAAACCAACTAAGAATCCTCAAGGATGTTTTCTCCAATATGGGTATGATTGTTAATATTGATAAGACTAAGGTCATGATTATTAAATCCAATAAGATCCCTTATGATACCTTTGTATATGACAAAAACAACTTGGGGGAAGTGACTTCATACAAATATCTTGGAATTGATATTCACCACAAGCTCAATTGAAATTATAGCATTGAGAAAAGGATTATTGGGGGATGGAAAGCTTATTATGGGCTTGAAAACAATTGTAAATCAGTTGATCTTTAGAGTTGGGATAAGAATAAACTCCTCTTTGAGACTCTTGTTACACTCATTATTCTTTATGGATGTGAAGTCTACGGTTGTAGTACCTCTCGTGAATCCTGGAGAAAGATAGAGAAAATACAAAATAATTTTATAACCTATAATCTCAAAATTAAAGGAAATATGCCCTATCCCATCCTCCTCTTAGAAACAAGTCTCTCCATTATTCAGAGCATGGCTATGACTAGATACCTAATGTATAAGAACAAGTTAAACAACATGGAAGACAAGAGGTTTCCTAAAATTGCTTCAAAATCGAGTCATAACCACCATCGACTCAAGCGAGGATGGCATAAATATGCTCAGTCTTGGCTAAACTATTGGGGAATCATGGAAGACACCATTTTGCAGAATAAAGATACTATTAAAAAAAAGTCAAATCAAAATTTAAGGAGAAAATGTGGTGTGATAAAGAGTTAGAGGAAAAAAGAAAATTAAGGTATTATAAGGATGTAATCAACCCTAATTATCTGTCTTTTTTTCCAAGTGTAAAGAAAAAAATAAACATTACTAAGATAAGAACAGATTCTCACGAGCTCCATAGTGAAATTGGGCGTTGGTCGATTCCTAAAACGCCATGGGATGAAAGAGTATATCACCTTTGTGACACTGAGAAGGTTGAAGATGAAAATCACTTTCTCTAAACAAAATTTTAAAGAATCACAAGTAATCACTTAACCTCTTAAGGTCTGATAGACCTCATTGAAGATTAAAAAGGTATACATACCCTACCCCCCTTTGGATTTGAACTTGTGACCTCTTAGGAGGAAACACAAGTTCTTAACCATTAGTCCCACTCAGGCTATATAATAATAATAATCTATTTTTAAGGTCATGGCTAAGCCACACCAAATTGGTGTATGAGACCCCGTTGTTTGTGGGAGAAGGGACCCCCTTCGCCCAACGATTTGATGGTAAAGTTTACGAAGGTATACATACCCTACCCCCCTTTGGATTTGAACTTGTGACCTCTTAGGAGGAAACACATGTTCTTAACCATTAGGCCCACTCAGGTTGTATTAATAATAATCCATTTTTAAAGTCACGGCCAAGCCAGTCACCAAACTGGTGTATATTATTTCATTATATATTATAATTTAATTTTTTAATATTATTTTAATATATTTTTAAAAATATATAAAAAAAATTATTATTAAAAAAATATTATATAGATTTCAATATAATTTGTATGATGATAATTAACATCCAGACCTTAGGAGGATAAGAGATTACTTGTAATTCTTTAGAATTGTGTTTCTGTGCTTAAAAGCATTAAGAGAAGCTTTCCAAGATCACCATAGTTTTGTTGAATTAAAATGTTAGGAAGGTTGGTACTGTGAAACAAATTTTGAAATTGAGATCTAAATATTATATTTAATATTTATCTTTAATATTTTTTATTTTTTCAAAATTTTATTTACAAATAAAATAGTTAAAATTATTATCATATATAATTTTAATATTAATTATTCCATTTTAAATTAATTTCAATATTTTTAAAATTATTTTTACTTAAATTTTAATAAACCATAAAATTAATTAATGATGAGGATTATGTGATCTATTAAACCTTAAAAAGGTAATTACTCAATAATTTAATTAAAATTTTATTTATTTACTTAAGTTGTAAGTTATATGAATTTGATATCTAAATTTTATTATTGTAATTGATCAAGATATATGTGTTTTTTTCATTTTGTTAACAACAAGATTTGAAGCCATTACAATAATATACTTATTAAGAGTTTAGCATGTGGATTGCATGAATTGAATTTGTGTGGGGAAGATAACAATCATTCCTCCCAACCCAAAGGGGTTGGATCCAGTGATGGAAAGCCAAGAGTTTTTCACCATTGGGAAAGGTTAAATTCCAATGAGGGTCGCCTTAACCTAGAGTCATGGGGACACCTTAAAGTAGTGATCAAAAGTGTGATTGCACCCAAAGAGATTATATTAAAAATAGTCTCATGATGCATGCATGCATAAGTGGATCAAAGTCCACCCACATGTCCTTCAACTTCAAATCAAATTCCACTAGCACACTTGGATTTCAAGGGTTTCCTTATGTAAGGCGTCCAAGATTAGAAACTTACGTTAGAGGAGACACCCAAAAAAATCCATCCATGTTAAGGGTTGTTGTAGTAGAATGTGATCCACAAGTGATTCTGATGGGTTAGATGCCCCTGGGTAACAAACATGCTAGAAAACAAAAACCAAAAAAAAAAAAATCAACCCTCTCCACCATCAAAACTAAAACCAATTAAAAATTAAAATTATATATTATAGACATCATTAAAAATATATTAAAATATAAAATATAAATATTTACATAAGTAGGGAGGCTCTGTGGCTAAGGTCGTGATCTTTTTGCGGGCACATGGTCGCAGGCCCCAAATCCTCGAGCGTGAGGACCGCACGAGGGATACAGTTATAGTTTTTTTGTCCGACAATTTCAGATTTCGAGCCATGGCCGATCCACGTGGTCATGGCCAATCCAGAGGAGGATTTAGTGGATTATGAACCAAGCCTGATCCAACGTCTGCCATCCATTCCGAGCACAGGCTAAGTACCTTGGGGTAGATTCATCGTACTGCACGAGAGAATTTCCTTAAGGATCCTCTAACCCTAGAAGTTATTTCAACGCAGACAATGTCTTATCCAGTGCATACGAAGGAAGCCTAACAAGAAGTGCATCGGATCTCGGTGAAAATCCTATCCTTGAACACGCGGGGGGTTGGGGGCGCCCTTAAAAAGATATCCCTCAAAAGGCTTATTACAAGCTAAAAACTAGACGTTCTGCTTATTCAAGAAACAATGTGCGAAGGTTCAAAAGCCATTCGGGTGTTGGAACCTTGGCTAAAGGGTTGGTCGTTTTGTGCAGTGGACGTTGTGGGTCAGTCAGGGAGACGAATCATAGGGAGGAGTTGGGACTGTTGTGCCTCAGTTCGCTATCTCAGCCAATCTAATGGTTAAGGACTCATGTTGTTGCTTCAAGGTGGTCATTATATATGGACCGTACATCAATTGAATCGCTTTCTGGGAGAACTTGGCTGATTCTAGATTCTTCAACGACTCCAACCTGGTGGTGGGAGGGGTTTTGAATTTCACAAGACTGGATAGGTTCATGGTTTCTAAACAATTAATGGGATGGAATCTATATTGGAAATCTTAGGTCTTTGAAGGAAAATAGTATGACCATAGACCATTTCTCCTTTCAATGTCCATTGGAGAAGCGAAGCCATGCTCTGCTCAAATTCAACTTGATTTGGATACAAGAGGAGGATTATCGAGCCTTGGTGACCAAGAATTGGGTCCACTTGACCCAAAATGCAGGATCCACTTTCATGCATCAATAAATTGCTGAAAACATGGCTCATATTAAACAAATCTCCAAGCAATGGCTCAAGACCTACTTCGCAAACTCGCACAAATCCTTAAGGGAGGCCGAAGAAGTCATTTCTAGGATCTATGGGGCTCTAGACGAAAGCCTACTAGAAAATTCTCAACTCCTTTAGCTAAAGGAAGCTGAAGCTATGAGACAAGAGCTTTTGGCCAAACAAGAACAATCTTGGAGGCTAAAAAGCAGAGCCTTGTGGCTAAAGGAAAGAGATAACAATACAAAATTGTTTCATCATTTTGCCAACTTTCGTAAAAACATTAACACCATATGGAATATTCAAAAGGAGGATGGCTCCAAGGCTATTACCTTTGAAGAAAAGGTGGAAAATGGGGCTCATTTCTTTCACTCTCTTTTTCAAGAACAAAGGGGGTGGCCCATTCACGAAATTCTTCAGGTCATATCCAAATTCCCTGTTGTTTTCAGGGAGGACATGAACCGCTCTTTATGTGAGGACGTCACTAAGGCAGAGGTTTAGGCGGTCCTCTTCTCGATATAGAAAGGAAAAAGTTCAGGGCCTGATGGACTCACTATCGAATTCTACGTGGGTTTCTACGACCTCATTAAGGACGACTTGCTCAAGGTTTTGAAGGAATCCCAAAGCTCTGGCAAATTCCTAGGTTCTCTCAATTCCACGTTCGTAATGTTAATCTTGAAAAAACAAGATGGGAGAATTTTGGGGGACTGTCGACCGATCTCGTGCTGTAATGTTATATATAAAATCATTTCGAAATTAATCGCCAAACGAATAAAGTCGCTCCTCTCTGAAGCGGCTTCCTCCATAAAGACAAATTCATGATGTGGTTGTGGTGGCATGGAGATCCATCCAATCATCCAAAAAGTCCGACCAACTAGCGGTAGAACTCAAAATTGACCTTTCCAAATCATACAACTGAGTTAGTTGGACTTTTCTCTGCCTTGTGTTGTGGAAAATGGGGATGGCCCTTCCCATGGTAAACTAGATCATGGGTTGTATTCAGACTGTAAACTTCACAATTCTTATAAATGGGTCCCCTTCAAGATTTTTCTGGGCATCACGTGGGTTAAGACAAGGTTTCCCCTTCTCTCCTTTCTTATTTTTTATTGTTGCAGAATCTTTTAGCAAGCTAATGGAAGAGGAAAGAAGTTTGGGGTTGTTTCAAGGCATAAATATAGTGTGAGAAACCTTCTCCCATCTCTTGTTCATCGACGACGTTCTATGTTTTTCTAGGGGAATAGTGAGGGATATCTTGAAGATCAAAAGATCTCCCAACCTTTATTGCAAAGCCATAGGAATGGCAGTGAACCTTGAAGATTCATGTCTCTACCTTAGCTCTGTTCCCGAGAGAGAAAAGAAGACAATCTCTACAAGCATCGCCTTTCACATGAAGGATCTAGAGAACGGGTTCAAATACTTAAGATTCCATATGAAACTAGAAAGTTATAAGTTTGAAGATTGGATCTAGAAGGTTAGGAAGGTAGAACAACAAGTCTCAACCTAGGTTAATAGATTTCTTTCAAGGGAGGGAAGACTAGTCTTATCAAAATCTATCATTCAAATCATTCCAGTATATTGGACGTCAATAGCCTCGATCCCTAAGGTAATTCTTCAAAAAATTAGGAAGGCTAGTTTCCAATTCTTATGGTCTAGTTCGTGCTTCTTAGGTGGAATCCCTTTGGTGAAATGGAATC
Source organism: Picea engelmannii (assembly GCA_009831015.1). Taxonomy (NCBI): domain Eukaryota; kingdom Viridiplantae; phylum Streptophyta; class Pinopsida; order Pinales; family Pinaceae; genus Picea; species Picea engelmannii. The sequence continues at coordinate 661,827 of ML782600.1, read as the reverse complement.
GGATAGTTGTAACACACCCAACCCCCTAAGTACCTTTTTAAGAATGGAGTATTAATTTTTCATTTATTCTAACAATCTTAAATCCTCTTCCTGAGGTCTCCATCATCTTCTGCCCGTCAAGATCTTTCTAACGACTGTTACCATGCTCAAATCCGAGCTCTAGATTGGAAGTTATGGCCTTTGAAAGTCTTCAGGTTTTTCATTGTCAACATCTATCATATTGCCACATGGCACCTCGTCTCTCGTGCCAACACGACACCGATGTGGCACTCGCATCACTTTTCGATGTGAAACTTTTGTCCACGTAAGCCTACAATTATCAGTGTTCGGTCCTTCCTTGGATTCACTCATCTTTTACCTCTGATAGATACGACATCGAAGAATATTCCCTTTTGATATTATTCATTCGGTGTTAAAAAGGGTTAGGCAGTTTCTCTGCTCCGAACCCGAGGTATCGAGGAATATTCCTTCCTATACCTCCAACGCATTTCTCTGATGGACGGTGTAGATGTTCTTATGGTTTTCCCGATCAATGGGTGAGATTTATTCGGTGGTCTAAGGTTCTCCTGACCAGCTGTACCACTCTCAACTTCTCAACCAATTGATGATTGACATATGTCGTCCCAAAGGACACTCTAACTGCCTCGTCGACATGCTACGTCATTCATGACGTCAATATTTCATCTCTTAGCTTAGGTTCTCCACTAAAGGTTGGCAGTCCAGATCATTAGCGAAAGCCCTCAACCTTAGTAGATCAACGGTGTAGGTTGAATCTCAGGGCTTTTTCGTTGGAGTTAATCAATTTCCTGCGGTGTGATCACTCTGAGCAGCCTCCCCCAAACGACGGTTGAGATCTCCTCTCGAAGTTCTCCCTATTTGAGTGGATCAATGATCACAACTCTAGCTCGGAGTTCCTTTGGTCTCAGTATTAGGCCACTCCTAGGGAGACACATGTCAACCCAAAATGCATTGGAAAGATGTGTGGCACATATCTCATGTCACCATCATCTCTTTACTATGCCACAATACCACTACACAATGGCATCACCACTGCTCAACACGTGGACCTCCACATGTACTCGATGTGATACGCACATCCCCATGAATGCACTCGCCACGTCTCTCCATGTGATGACACATGTCCTCTGGGAATTAGTGGAGTGACTTCATATGCATTAGCATGGAGTCGTTTTCCTCCTGGCTTCGTCCCGAAGGACCATCAAAATCTACGATCAGGATTACTTTTAACTAGGTCTGATGGACGATCAAGATTAATTTTAATTGGGTCTGATGGACAATCAGGATTTCTCATCGGGGTCTTTCCTTCAGATTTTTTTCCTCCGAGTGGATCAAATCACTATGAATCTCCCACTGCGATGGATGGTCATGATCACTCTGAATTCTTTCCCGACATATCAACAACTCTGGTAAATTCAGAGTCTCATCCCAGTCTAACTGTGGAATAATCCAATGAATCTTCCACAATAAATGGTTTATATCTTTCAACCTTTCGATCTGACGGCCATGGTTAAGAGAAAGTTTTAAGATCAAATTTACCCAAAGGGCCCATGCCTGACCCACTGACCAATTACATGTTCTCGTTCATAGGCTAACAGCTATCAACCTCTGGGCATGTCGGTGCTCCAGGTCAGCATGACGCATCATACCGACATCCCTCTCCTTCTAATATCACTTAAGCAAGACTGCAGTGATCTACGACAGAGGTTAATCCTGACTACTCCCTGATTAACGGTCCAGATATTCCCTTGGGGTATCCTCCTTTGGAGTACAACTCCTCTGGATCCACAACTTACTCCAAACGATATCCTATGATGGATGGCCAGGATCGCATCTCGCTCTAGTTCCGATCAATGATCTAGATCTTCCTTCGGGGTCCTCTAGCACCCTCACATTCGGTCGTTCTGAAACTATGCCTTTCGATGAAGGGTCAAGATTTATTCGCAATGCCAGTTCAATGGCTACGATTCGTCTTATCTCAAAACACTGAGTTTCCACAAGATGATAGTCCGAAACTCGAGACTTAGACATTTTTCGAGGGTTCTTTCAGAGTTTTCCTTTGATTAACTACCTGAATTCGACTTCACAACTCAGGGATTGTCCCAGATCCCTCCTTCGGGTTTTTACTAGACCTTCTTGGTCGCCTCCCCCATTTCATTCCATTCAGGGGGCGTCATTTATTTCCTATGACTCCATCTCCCTTTTTCCAGGAAACCCAATACAACTGGAAATATAGACATGCATACATGTAACTCTGCATATGGTCAGCAAAATCACATTTTAATTCTTTTAACTCGAGCCAATACACGAGGCTCAAGAATTCACGTGTACAAAGCATGGCCATACCATAAAATTCATTAATTTCTTAAATACACAAAAATGAAAGATAACAACCACTCTATTCATTAAATAAGCATGCACATCCCTAAAACATTCACAGGCAACTCAGCCTTAAATTGGATTTCAATTGCACAGGGTACAAAATACTTATCTATTATAGTTGACAGTCGACCAACTCATTGTGGGTGTTGGTATTTCCACCAAACCATAGGATCAGAGGCATTCACTCTTACAAATCTGGGCACCCCCATGCCAAGCCATGATACCACTAGGGAGTTATCTCTTTTCCTCGGGTCTTTTGCAAAATCCTGGAGGTCACTCTTTTTTCCCACAGGAAGCTAGCAGTCCAGTTTTTTGTCCATCAAGAAAGGGAGCCTTCCATGATCGCTCATTCAATCATGCAACTATGTTTATCAACTTGATTAGAAAACATTGTCTAGTCTCTCTTGTGTTGATTTTTTAATGATTTCTCAAGCACATGTAGTTTCTTTTCAATTTAGTATGAACTTGAACCATAAACAATGCAACAACACAACAGATGCAGTAACCAAGATCACAAGAAGAATAACCACGCACAAGACACAAGAAGTTATTGTGGGAAAACCCTTCTCAAACAAGGGAAAAACCCATCAATCCTTTGCTATAGAGTCAAGAGAAGATCACCCTCACACCATAAACCCTAGTGCACATAAGAGGGTGCTCTATGACCAAGAAAGCTAGCGCATAAGAAGAAGTGCTCACTAAATTTCAGATCTCCACAATGTGTTGTGAGTGAATGAGATATCATCCTCAATGGGATGTATCTCTCTTATAAATACATGACCTAAATCATCAAATAGATGTGTCTATTGGCACGATAGGGCTGACTTGTACAACTCAATAATATAATTAAAGGTTTACACAGTATTAATTATCTTTACATAGTAGGGCCGACTTGTACCCTTCACAATACAAATTAGGGTTTCACAATAATCTTACTCTTCGACAATATTGCAAGGGATCTCCCAAACATCCTCTAGTTCTCTGCCACTAGGGACAAGTCCACATGTGCTCAACCACAAAGGACGTCACCCTCAACAGATTAACTCAACTAAATCCATAAGAGTATGAACTTGAGAGCCATCTCAAGTCATTCCAACTAAGTCCATAGGAGTACGACAGGAGACCATCTCAAGTCATCTCAACTCAGTGTCGAGGAGCACGAGAAGAGACCAACACACGTCATCTCAACTCAGTCCAGAGGAGTAAGACTCATCTATCATATAGGTGTTTTCACAGATCATCTCAACTCAGTCTAGAGGAGTACAATCTAGAGAATGTCTCATGAATCTACAATCATCAACACTCCCTCCCAGCTAGGGAGGCAGTCTCCACCAAGCCAAGTCTCTCACGAAAGTACTCAAACTTCGTCCTGGCAAGTGGTTTGGTGAAGACATCTTCAAATTGCTCGTGTGTAGAAAGGTACTTCATGTGTACTGCTTTCCTCTACACCATACCTCTGATGTAATGGTATTTGATCTCAATGTGTTTCGATTTATCGTGAAACAAAGGATTCTCTGAGAGCTTTACACAGCTATAGTTATCGCAATGGATAATAGTGGAATCCATCTCATGTCCAAATAAGTCTGCAAGGAGCTTGCAAAGCCACACTACTTTGCGGACTACCACACATAATGCAATGTATTATGCTTTTGCAGTACTCAAAGCCACATAAGTTTGTTTCCTGCTGCACCAGGAAACCATGGCAGATCCCAAAGTAAAAAAACAACCAGAGGTGCTCTTCTGGTCCACTGCGCTCCCTGCCCAATCTGTATTGGCATATCCCTACAATCTCATGTCTAGACTAGAGGCATATCTCAATCCATAACCAATTGTGCCTCGTAAATATCTTAACACATGCTTCGCTGCTATCCAGTGTGTCTGTCTCGACTGAATCATAAACTGACTGAGTACACTCATTGCATAGCAAATATCAGGTCTGGTGTTAACCAGATACATCAATGATCCAATCAGTTGTCTGTAAAGATGTGGATCAATCTCGCCTGAATTGGAAGAAGTCTCTCTCAGTTTCTTCAGATTCATCACCATCAGTGTAGTAATGGGCTTGCAGTCTGTCATCTTGAATTTCTTCAATATCTCCACTGTGTATTTTCCCTGACTTGGGAGAATATCATCAGTCCTCTGCCACACTTATATTCCCAAGAAGTAGTGCATCATACCAAGGTCCTTCATATCAAATTCAGAAGCCAATGCACACTTGCATTCAACAATAAGGCTTTCTGAACTGATGAGGGATAAGTCATCAACATATAGGACCAAAATTAGGCACTTGTCACCAAAAATGTTGTAGTATAGGTTGGGATCAACAACACTCTTGTTGAAGCCCAAACTCATCAAGTATCTATCAATCTTCTCATACAGTGCATGAGGTGCATGTTTTAGTCCATACATGGCTTTCTTCAACCTGCACACATGAGACTCCTTCTCATGTATCATGAATCCATATGGATGCTCGATGTAAACTTCTTCCTCAATCTCTCCATTGGGAAAGGTTGTCTTCACATCCATCTGATGTAGTCTCCAACCCATGGATGCGGCAAGGGAAATAATCATACGAATGGAATTGTATCAGGCAACAGGAGCAAATGTCTCCTCATAATCTATTCCCTCCACCTGAGAGAATCCTCTAGCCACAAATATCACTTTGTACTTCTCAACACTTACATCGGTTGCATGTTTGATATTATAGATCCACTTGGAAGTCACTACAAACTTTTGTTTTGGTATCGGAAAAATATCTCTCACATCATTCTTCATGGTGGACTGATACTCTTCGGTCGTGGCTTATTTCAAAACCTACTGACATGTTGCTTCTCCATGACAATAAGGCTCAGTATCAATGATGTGGCTCATAGATGAAACATAGCTTGAAAATATATGTGGTCTCTTGCTCTCTCGGAATGTACCACGAGGAGCTGCATTTCCCTCTGCCTCCTCCAGACTCTGTTGAGCCCATGCAGGCTTCTTCTGGCCTACTGCAATGTCTCTGATAACATCAACTGGAGCTACAGGATCAACTGGATCAACTGAATCAGTAATTGTCTCCCTCTGAACTATTGAAGGGGGAGAAGGTATTGTCTCTTCTTTCTTCTTATTGTCAATCTCCATCTGAGATTCTCTGGATCTTCAGAAGGCTATCTCTTCCACAAAAGTGACATCTCTGCTAACCTCGATTTGTCTCTAACCAGGGATGTATATCCGGTATGCCTTCAAAGATTCATCGTACCCCAAAATGTACCATTTATGCCTGAAGGGTATAGCTTGGTCCTATTTTCCTTGGGTGCATGAATGTATACTGGACACCCAAATATCCTGAAGTGTCCAACCTCAGGCTTCACTCTAGTGAAAACTTCTTTAGGAGTCATGTTCTTTAGAATATTATGAGGACTCATGTTCTGAATGTACATAGTTGTCATGGATGCATCTTCCCATAGAATCATAGGTATATTATGATCATGTATCATCGCTTTGGTTTCCTCGACAATGGATCTATTCTTCCTCTCTGCAACCCCATTATGTTGAGGGTTATAAGGAATGATGTACTCCCTCTTGATCCCTGCCTCAATACAAAAATCAATGAAATCCATGGAGGTGTACTCTCCTCCATTATCTGATCTTAGCACCTTGATGTTCCTTCCGGTCAAGTTCTCAACCTGATATTTAAACTATTTAAATATCGCAAGGATTCCATCCTTGGTCTTTAATAAGTAAATCCACGTCTTCCAAGAGTGATCATCGATGAAGATCACATAGTACCAGTATCCTCTCAAGGAAGCAATAGTTATGGGTCCACAAACATTTGTATGTATCAATTCCAAGATCCCCTTGGATCTATTGTCACTGCTTGAAAAGGACCACTTGACATTCTTGCCAAGAGCACAACCTCTGAAAATGTCATCATGTTCAATATGTATCTCTAGAAGTCCTGTCACCATATTCCCTAGAGCGAGAAGGGATCTATAATGTAAATGAGAAAGTCTCCTATGGCATAGATCGCTCAAGTTGATAGTATCATGTAACAAGGCCTAAACTGGTCGGACAGTCAATCTGTACAAAAAAAATTCTCGAACACCAATCACCTGGGTAGAATCCATGTGTGAGTTCTTGTTCCATGCAAGAATTTTTCCTTCAGAGAAAGTAACCTTGTATCCTTTGTCCTCTAAGGAAGAAACAGAGACAAGGTTCCTTTTCATCCCAGGTACATATAGTACCTCACTTAATTGAAGAGGTATGTCAGAATCTAGTTGGAAATAAGAAGATCCAACTCCCTTCACAGTATATCTAGCATTATCACCAAGTAAAACATGTAGATGAGACTGTTTCTCTACAAGGTCTGTAATATGTTCTTTATATCCAATCATGTGTCTAGAAGCACCATTGTCAATCAACCAAATATCACTATCAATAGGAATCGTACTTGAGAGTGTCAAAATGAAGAAGAACGCTTCATCCTTTACTTCTTCATCTCTGTGAGGTGGTTCTGAATCAACATCGGAAGTGGAGGCATGTTGTCTTCCTTTCTTCCTAGTAGGAAAATTTCTCGCAATGTTTCCATACTTGTAACATATGAAACATTGAATCCTTGATATGTCTTTTCTTTGTTCATGACCCGGAGTTGTTGAATTTTTCTTGTCATTGAATGCTTAATTTTCTTAAACTTCTTCTATTTCTTTTGCCTCTCTTTGCATGAGAAGTAAGGGCTTGATTGTCATTATGATGGGAGTCTTGCATGCCTCTGGATATAAGTGTGGTTTCCTCTTGAGTGAATTTTTCCCATAGACAATCAAACTGAGGTAAGTCTTCTCTTCCACTGATACTTTGAATGAATGGTTCCCAATGGCTTGGAAGGGCATTGAGAGTAATCATAAAAATCTCTCTGTCTGTTATGGTTTCTCCAATGGCACCTAATTGATCTATGATCTCTGAAATATTCATGAAGAAGGTAGTAATGGTGTCATCTTTCGTCATCTTGAGATTTTGAAGTTGATGTTTCAATGTAAGAGCTATGTTAGTGTTGTTTCTCTCAAACATCTTCTTCAACACATCATACATTAGATAATTTGTCATCAAGGTAGAGATGTGAGGTAGTAGATGATCTCTTACTAAGTAGATGATTATCTTCATATCTTTGACATCATTTATCTTCCATTAAGCCTTCTCTTCATTGGTTGTTGTTGCTGGTAGAGTTCCTTCTATCAATCTCAATAGGTCACTCTCTTCTAGAGTGATGCGTAATCTTGACTTCCAGGAGCTGAAGTTGCTTGATCCATCAATCCTATCTTCCACCAAAGTTGTGTTCCTCATGGCTTGCAGATTCTTCACAAACCCTAACAGCTAGGCTAGAAAACATAGTTTTTTTCAAGAGGAAGTCTCTGGGAGGTTTTTTGGGATTATGACTACCAACAAGAAGTCCTAGAGAGTTAAAAGAATCCCAGTGAGATGCAAAAATTTCCCCAGCAACCTGCAAAAACCCTAGAAGATGAAATCTGCAGAAACCCTAGGAAAGAAAATCCAAACTTATTCAATTTTCAATATGAAAGTTGCAGATGATGCGCTAGACTAGGTCGTACCTGTCTGTGCAAAAATTAGGCCCAACGTTCCGAGGGAAAGTGCTAAAACTATATTGACAAGGAAAAAGGTAAGGGTTGTTTTTGCAGTTGCAGCAAGAAGGTGACGACTAGCTTGGAAAAGTGTTGGAGTAGTTTTGTGCAATGGCTCTTCAGGAACACTACTCTAATACCATGTTGATTTTTTAATGATTGCTCAAGCATGTGCAGTTTATTTTCAATTTAGCATGAACTTAAACCATAAATAATGAAGCAACACAATAGTTGCAGTAACCAAGATCACAAGAAGAATAGCCATGCACAAGCCACAATAAGTTATCGTGGGAAAACCCTTCTCAAACAAGGGAAAAACCCAGCAATCCTTTGCTATAGAGTCAAGAGAAGATCAACCTCACACCATAAACCCTAGTGCACAGAAAAGGGTGCTCTATGACCAATAAAGCTAATGCATAAGAAGAAGTGTGCACTAAATTTTAGATCTCCACAATGTGGTGTGAGTGAATGAGATATGATCCTCAATGGGGATGTATATCTCTTATAAATACATGACCTAACTCATAAAATAGATGTGTTTGTTGGCACAATAGGGCCGACTTGTACAAATCAACAATATAATTAATCTTTTACACAATATTAATTATCTTTACACAGTAGGGTTGATTTGTACCCTTCACAATACAAATTAGGGTTTCACAATAATCTTACTCTTAGACAATATAGCAAGGGATCTCCCAAAAATACTCTAGTGCTTTGCCACTAGGGACAAGTCCACATGTGCTCAACTACAAGGGATGTCACCCTCAACAGATCAACTCAACTAAATCCATAGGAGTACGAATTGGGGAGCCATCTCAAGTCGTCTCAACTAATTCCATAGGAGTATGACAGGGGACCATCGCAAGTCATCTCAACTCAGTCTAGAGGAGCACGACAAGAGACCAACACATGTCATCTCAACTCAGTCCAGAGGAGTATGACTCACCTATCACATAGGCGTTCTCATAAATCATCTCAACTCAGTCCAAAGGAGTACGATCTAGAGAATGCCTCATGAAGTTGCAATCATCAACAACCTGCAACCAGAACAACTTAATTTTTCAGTTATTCTTCTCACTACTCTTGGTGAATATTTTTCCTCACACCCCACCTAGCCCAGGGATGATCGAGGTTTGTCAGATGCCTTCCTAGAATCAATCTCGTGGACTTCTTTCTCTGGCTAAGGTCATATCTCTGGAAACAATAGAAGCCCCCCTTCTTCCCCACTGAGCTCAGGGCCTCCACAAGGTTTATCAGATGCCTTCCTAGTTGGATTTCTTTCCAGCCAACACCAAGCCCCCGACCCTCCTTTGCTCCAGTTTAGCTTTGGGAATTCTATGCTCTGGCTCATAACTCTTCCATGAGTTCCATGGTCTTCTTCTAAGCCCCCCTCTTGGGAAAGTTCTTTCTCTCTCTTTGTATCTTGCATGCCTCCCCCCCTTGGAAGGTTCTAGACCTATCATATTCCTTTTTTCATAAGGAACTTGGGTCAATCTGGGCCTGCAGAAAGACTGCACTTTGTGGAACTTTGGGCTGACATTTTTATGTCTTCTTCACCAGGCCCTCCATGCTTCCATTCATTGGGGTAGTTGGTTGTTCAACCACCAATATTTTTCTCATTAACTGATTTTTCCTTGGTATCGGGATGAGGCTTATTATTCCAAATCAAATATTTTAGCAAAGATGATTGGGTCATCTTGGCATGATGAACCCTCTCTATAGGTTTTCCTCACTCTTTCCTCTAGTGGAATCACGACAAGTACTTCAAGGCTTCACCCCCATAGTTAGTTATTGGAAATATAAACATTAATACATTTACATTGTTCACATGCAATAGCATGGTGATCATAAGTAATTATTAATTACAATCTGGGGGAAATAGGGGTATTACAATCACATCCCTCTTCAAAGGAACACCATCCTCAGTGTTCTTTCTCAGTAACACTTGTTATTCCCTTGTCATTCAGATACTTCAAAAATCTTGATCCTATTTCTTGTTCAAGTCCTTTCCAAACCCTTGGCCTTCGTTACCTACCTTCAATAATTTTGGACAACAAGCATATTAATCAAAATGTCATGCGAAAACATCTTATTGTTGTTCAAAATTCAGGAGGAAAATTTGTGATAATCCAGCACAATACTTATCTGTGCAATTCATGGATATGCATCCATATGGTTGTCTCGTTAACTTGGCTCGCTACTTTCCTTAACATACCCATTGTGTGCACGATCTCAACCAATAGTTTACAAGAATTATCAATGTCTCCTCTTCCTTGCGGTCACTCACCCTATAGGCCCAGGCTCAGGCATTCCCTTCTCTTCTATACAGTCCCTTGGGTGATCTATCTCGCCTTTCCAAGGCTTTCTCGCACAAGAAGAGTTCTAGAGACTTCATCGAGTCTTACAGTCGAGGCATCCCTCTAACTTTCTCTATTGAGGCATCCCTTTGTTTTGTGTTACCACAACACAACATATTCTAAGGCGATCATGGCTTACCACAGAGTTCTCATGTCATAACAATAGCCTTTTTCATTCTTTCCAGATTGACAACCATTCTTTGTCCCTCCAAGACAAACTTTTCTCATCTCACTTGTATCACATGTACATAGAAATTTGTGAGATGTTATCATCAATTCCAATTTAGAGTTTTCTTGCAAGTTTGTCACTCACATATTTATCATTCCCACACTTCATTTTTAGGTATGTTCCACATAGGAACCGGATTCACAAGTATGGGACTTTCCTTCCCATAACAGTTTGGCTCAACAGGAAATTGATCTTCCTTATGGGCATACAATATTTCCATATCCAAGACCCTTTTTCCTACAATTTCAACTTCAATCAGCCAAAACAATTGTTAGTTCTCATGCATATTATATTTTCATTGCATACTTGCAGTGTCTCACAAACAATTTCATAATTGTGCATACTAACAATCAAATGATTTTCATCTATAGAAAGAAAAATGATATATTATTATTTACGCATGCATCATTTCATCATACCAAATTTTCCAAATGCAGTTCAAATATCAAATGATTTTAATTAATGTGTCCATGTTCATGGCCACATTCATACCCAATGCACCCTTGCATTGATTTCAAGTTTTCCATGCTTTATGACAAGCACTTTGTCATGGTGTGTTGGAGCTCAACCAACCTCTTCACCATATGGCTTATTCATTCTCGTTCATTATTGCAGTAAGATTGTGTTTCACGCTACAAATTGATCATGTCCTCAAGTTAACATATTATAATATGAAACCCAAGTTTCATATGGTTGCATCTAAACACTTATTTTCTTATTGGTAGCCAATGGTTCCAATACTCATGGTCACCCACTTCCTTTCTTTAACACCTTTAGAATTCATGGAGAGTATTGGAAGGTCCTCCTTCCTCAATGGGCAATGTATTGTCTTCCCTCTTATGCAAGCTCGCATTTATTTAATGCATTCAATTTCAACATGCTACCTATGAGCACTTTTGTTCCCAATCACTCTTGATTTGTCAATGTATTCATGACACTTGGTTCATGAATTTTCTTGCAAGGATTCTAAACCGTCCTTGATTTCCAGAGGTTCATACCTCTATTATTTAGGATATCTTCTTTATTGAATCATACCTTTCTTGACTATCAATGGCATGAAACAACCACTCAAATTCATCTTCATAACATTTAGATATGAAAATACTTCATAGGGGACTCTTACCCAATCCCTTCATACTTTATTCCACACGGGCATGAACACTTGTATACATCTTATGACTTCCAACACCCTCTCTGATATTACCTTATCAGTGGTGCTTTATGGATACTTTTAAAGTCCCTTCAACATATTTCAACAACATCATTCTCATAATCATCCTTTGCTTGAGGTTGTCCATCACTGGTAACTGTCTTTCCCAACAGCTCCAATCTCTTTCTACACATGACATACATCACAAATATATTAGTCGTCATGTAAAATAAAAATCCATGTATCATAGCATTTAAATCAATAAAACGTTTACAGATATGCCCCAACATATCTCTATGCACTCTACCACATTACTCCTTAATGTGTAAGCTAGTGCAATCACAATCCAATTTTTCAGTAGTATTTTATAATCATACAACTATTAGCATCCTTATGCCCAAACACTTACCTGCATCAGTAAATCAGTTTCTCATTCTAGAGAAATACAAGAAACAAAAAAGAAGGAGTCAAGGAACTCTTCCCTTGTCCAACTCCTTCTACAAAACCTTGGACTTTCAGTCCAGCTGAGTTATTTTCCAAGGCCTCACTGCCTTTACTTAACATGGCTTAACCAAGCCTATTCATTCAAACATACTTATTTATTTATTTTTCTTTTCTTTCATAGTTGTTTCTTTTAAGGATCACAACTTTGTTAAGCAATTCAAAGTTTTAAAGTGAAAAAAGTTTTCCTCCTTTTCTCCTTCTTTGCTCATGCAATCTACTCCCTACTGGGATCTCCTTGTTCTTTTCCTTGAACAGTCTTGGTTAGGTTCACCTTAACCTTCTTGGATAAATCAGCATGCTACAACAACAAGCTTTTTGTTCATAATGAATTATGAACATGTACTTCCTTACCATTTAGTTATCAGAATGTTCAATGTTCATTTGTTAGTCTTCCATCCATGCATTATG
>ML782600.1:628196-649124 GCA_009831015.1 Picea engelmannii | reverse complement strand
TATATATTTGCATCCCACTACCCAATTCTTTGCAGTCATTAAGGTTGTGACTTTGTTCTCATGACAGAGTCTTTACACAGTTCCTCCACAGGGATATCCTTCAGCATGCAACTTCCTTATTGCATATCCATCACTATATGTGATGGCCTCAACCTTGAGTCAACTTCAACTTTATCATTTCAGTTTTTTAACAAATATTCCACGAGGAATATTAACATGCATATGTATTATGCATCTAGGTTATTTATCCACACATGTTCCTTGTTATGTTAACTTACATCCATGATGCACTTAACCACATTCACAATCATAAGCCTATGTGTATCTACCACAGGTATACTTTACAACTCACATGCATCTTTACTTTAAAATCATTTAACTCATGATTGTTCACAATCATTCTCATGCGACCTTCAAGGCATAATCATGTTACATTTTATCATGACAACAAAGCATCCTTTCTCATTTACTCTTTCATATATTTGTACTAGTTTTTCTTGAGGGAATGGAACACATTCGCCTCAAGAAATCATTCAAAGAAACAATTTCATGATCCTTCATAATAGAGTCAACCATGCATCCATGGTATTGATTCAATCTTGGCAAGTGCAATTATTTACTTACATTTCACTCATTCAGGAAGTTCCATCGTGCCTTTAGTATACATATACGCATACAACATACATGTGCATCACTTGCACATTTAATATCATTCATTCATATCTATTTGGTCTTAATATCAGTCTTCTTCAAAGAGAAAATTACAACCATCCACATGATTAGTCTCACAGACATATTCATTCTTGTCTCCGTACTAGGTAACCTTATAACACATTCAATCCATGCACTCGAGTACATATTTACATCTATGGATGTTCATAATGCAAGCTCACTATTGCACATTTTTCCATGTCATTCACACACATGGACATTTCAAACTTCCATATCCTTCCTCCCAGAGATCTCGTAGGAATACTCAACACCATGTTTCCCTCTCTATTGAGAGCTTACTATCATTCACATGATATCCACATGGAAAGTCTCACAGGCATATTCATAACTATGTTTCCCTTTCCATATGACATCAATCAACAAGAAAACACTCTTGCCTCAACTGCTATAAAGGTATTCAATGACCAAGAAATACAATCTGGGCAATTTCAACAGTTCCCCAAGAAACAAGACAACTTATCAAGCTTCTCTTCATGCCTCAAACCATTATTGGTCAACTGACATTTTATCAAGGGAATCCTTTTTTTCCATATCCCCTCTCAATACAACTTGAGCACACCAATCCATATCTATGTGGCTACCATCCACTTCTGGATGTCAATCTGATCCATTAGCCATCTAGAAATGCCCCAACACTTCCTTTACTACATTCGGGATCAAAATCTCATTCATGTTGTTATTTCCCTGTTGTTATCAGGTCATCCTTCTTCTAAAAAGGTCCATCAGTAGACCATGTCTTATAACCCACCATAGGTTATATTGAGTCTATTTGCAGGTTACTTACACACAACCCTTATCATATGCATTACAACATGTCCTCATGTTAATAGGCATGCATACATGTCTTCATACAGTCACGAGCTCATAAACTGGATCATATAATCAATCAATTTCACCTCTTTTATGAGGATCATCAACAGTCCAAAGGACTCATTTTCTTTTCTTAACTATAATATTTCAGCAACAAGTTTCATTAATTACAGGTCAAAAAAATTGACCTTACACATTTTCCATAAATGCTTTGATCATGAGGAAATATACATATATACATGGTTTAATATTTTATTAAAGCAACAATTGTTACTACTACTGATTCTATCAATCCATACCAAATCCATTTAAGTACAAGGAATTTTCTATAAGGGTATTACCCCTTATATAATCAGCCATATTAATCTTAAGAGACTCTGCCTGACCTAGAAGAAAGAAAATATTACACCTAACTCAGCTCATGTCCCCTGTCCGGTCTCATGCAGCTTTATAACAAAAATTTTTCCACTTCTTCCATTTACATTTAGGTTTTACCATCAATTCATATCAACATATTCCTACTCCTGTAAGAGTAGTTATCAATTTGACAAAGGGGAAATATAATTTCCCCTCCTATAATTTAGGGAGGTTTTTCTAGATACAATTTCAATATGTTTTCCTCCTCAAGGAACTCGTGCAAACATAGAACAACCCTTGAAAGTTAGAAACACCTTTCAACATGCTCACTTTAATTTTTCATATACTAGCCCTATGACTGATCTCTGGCCCATCCATGCCTACTATTGTAGCATGCTCTGATACCACTATGTAACACACCCAACCCCCTAAGTACCTTTTTAAAGGACGGGGTATTAATTTTTTGCTTCTTCTAACGATCTTAAATCCTCTTCTTGAGATCTCCATCATCTTATGCTCCTCAAGAGCTTTCTAATGACTATTACCATCTCAAATATGAGCTCTGGATTGGAATGTATGGCCTTCCAAAGTCCTCGGGTTTTTCATTGTCAACATCTATCCTATTTCCACGTGGCATCTCATCTCCCATGCCATCTAATGTGGCGCCAACACAACACCGATGTGGCACTTTCCTCACTTTTTGATGTGAAACTTTCGTCCACATAAGCCTACAATTATCAGCATCCATGCCTTCCCCAAATTCACTCATCTCTTACCAACGATAGATACATCATCGAAGAATATTCCCTTTCGATATTATTCATTCGGTGTTAAAAAGGGTTAGGCATTTTCGTTGCTCTGAACCCGAGGTATCAAGGAATATTCCTTCCTCTACCTCCAACGCATTTCTCCGATGGACGATGTACATGTTCTTATGGTTTTCCCGATCAACAGGTGAGATTTGTTCGGTGGTCTAAGGTTCTCCTGACCAGCTGGAACACTCTCAACTTCTCAACCAATTAATGATTGACATTTGTCTTCCCAAGGAAACTCTAGTTGCTTCGTCGGCATGCTATGTCATTCATGACATCAACCTTTCATCTCTTAGCTTAGGTTCTCCACTAAAGGTTGACAGTCCATATCATTAGTGAAATCCCTCAACCTTGGTTGATCAACGGTCTAGGTTGACTCTCAAGGATTTTAGTCGGAGTTAATCCTGTTCCTGCAGCGTGATCACTCTGAACAGCCTCCCTCAAAGAACGATCGAGATCTCCTCTCGAAGCTCTCTCTATTTGAGTGGATCAAATATCACAACTCTAGCTCGTAGTTCCTTTGGTATCAGTATTAGGCCACTCCTAGGGAGACACCTGTCAACCCAAAACACGCTGGCAAGATGCATGGAACATATATCATGTCACCATCATCTCTTTACTATGTCACAAGACCACTACACATGGCATCACCATTGCTTGACACATGTACCTCCACATGTACTTGACATGATACACACATCCCCATGAATGCACTTGGCACATATCTCTAGGTGACGACACCTATCCTCTGGGCATTGATGGAGTGACATCATCTGTGTCAGCATGACATCATTTTCCTCCTTGCTTCATCCCGAAGGACCACTTTTAACTGGGTCCGATGGACGATCAGGATTAATTTTAACTAGGCCCGATGGACGATCAAGATTGCTCCTCGGGGTCTTTCCTTCGAAGTATTTTCCTCCCAGTGGATCAAATCATTCTGAATATCCCACTTTGATGGACGATCATGATCACTCTGAATTCTTCCCCGATAGATCAATGACTCTGGTCAATTCGGAGTCTCGTCCCAGTCTAACTGTGGAATACTCCAATGAATCTTCCACAATAAACGGTTGATATATTTCAACCTTTCAATCCGACGACCAAGGTTAAGACAAAGGTTTAAGACCAAATTCACCCAAACAGCCCACGCTTGACCCACTGGACAATTACCTATTCCCATTCATAGGCTAGCACATGTCAACTTTGGGCATGTTGACACTCCAGGTCAGAATGACGCATCATACTAATGTCCCTCTCCTTCTAATCTCACTTAAGAGAGACCGCAGATATCTACGGCAGAGGCTAATCCTAGCTACTCCCTGATTAATGGTCTAGATATTCCCCCGGAGTCTCCTCCTTCGGAGTACAACTCCTCTGGATCCACAACTTACTCTGAACGATATCCTACAATGGACGACCAAGATTCGATCTCGTTCTGGTTCCAATCAATGATCTAGATCTTCCTTCAGAGTCCTCTAGCACCCTCACATTTAGTCGTTCTGAAACTACGCCCTCAGATGAAGGGTCAATATTTATTCGCAATCGCAGTTCAATGGTTTTGATTTGTATTATCTCAAAACACTGAGTTTCCACAAGACGACAATCCGAAACTTGAGACTTAGACGTTTTTCGAGGGTTCTTTGAGAGTTTTCCTTTGATTAACAACCCAAATTCAGCTTTACATCTCAAGGATTGTCCCAGATCCCTCCTTCAGGTTTTTACCAGACCTTCTTGGTCTCCTCCCCCATTTCATTCCATTCATGGGGTGTCATTTATTTCCTATGTCCCCATCTCCCTTTTTCGAGGAAACCCAATACAAC
Organism: Picea engelmannii; assembly: GCA_009831015.1. Taxonomy (NCBI): domain Eukaryota; kingdom Viridiplantae; phylum Streptophyta; class Pinopsida; order Pinales; family Pinaceae; genus Picea; species Picea engelmannii. The sequence goes on along the minus strand of ML782600.1, from coordinate 644,590 downwards.
TGGAAATATAGACATGCATACATGTAACTGTGCATATGGTCATCAAAATCATATTTTAATTCCTTTAACTCGAGCCAATACAGGAAGCTCAAGCATTCATGTGTACAAAGCATGTCCATACCATAAAATTCCTTAATTTCTTAAACATACAAACATGCAAGAACAACCAGTCTAGTCATCAAGCAAGCATGCACATCCCTGAAAAATTCACAGGAAACTCAGCCTTAACTTGCAGTTCAATTACACAAGGTACAAAAATACTTATCCATTATAGTTGGCAGTCGACCAATTGATTGTGGGTGTTTGTCTTTCCACCCAACCGTAGGCTCGGAGGAATTCACTCTTAGGACTCTGGCCACCCCCATGCCAAGCCATGATACAACTAGGGAGTTCTCTCTTTTCCTCGGGTCTTCTGCAAAATCCTTGAGGTCACTCTCCTTTTTCCCACGGGAAGATAGCAGTCCAGTTTTATGTCCACCAAGCAAGGGATCCTGTCATGATCGCTCACTCAAGCACATAGCTCAGTTTATCATCTTGATTAGAAAACATTATCCAGTCTCTCCTGCAACCAGAACAACATAATTTTTCATTTCTTCTCCTCACTACTCTTGGTGAATATTTTTCCTCACGCCCCACCTATCCCAGGCCTTATCGAGGTTTATCATATGCCTTCCCAACATCAATCTCATGGCCTTCTTTCTCTAGCCAAGGTCATATCTCTAGAAACAACAAAAGTCTCCCTTCTTCCCCCCTCCACATGGTTTATCATTTTTCTTCCCAATTGTATTTCTTTCTAGCCATCACCAAGCCCCCGACCCTCCTTTGCTCCAATTTGTCTTCAGGTCTTCTATGCTCTAGCTCATAACTCTTCCACGAGTTCCATGGTATTCTTCTAAGCCCCCCTCCCGAGAAAGGTCTTTCTCTCTCTTTTTCTCTTGCACGCCTCCCCCCCAGGAAGGTTCTGGACCTCTCTTATTCTGATTGTCAGAAGGAACTCAGGTCAATCTGGGCCTACAGGAAGACTGCACTCTGTAGTACTTTGGGCTGACATTTTTCTGTCTTCTCAGTCGGGCCCTCCATGCTTACATTCATTGGAGTAGTTGGTTGTTCAACCACCAATCATTTTCTCATTAACTGATTTTTCCTTAGGATCAAGATGAAGCTTATTATTCTAGATCAAATATTTTAGCAAAGAGAATTGGGTCATCTTGGCATGATGAACCCTCTCTACAGGTTTTCCTCACTCTTTCCTCTAGTGGTATTATGACCAATACTTCAAGGCTCCACCCCCATAGTCAGTTGTTGGAAATATAAACAATAATACATTACATTGTTCACATTCCATAACATGGTGATCATAAGTAATGATTAATTACAAGATGGGGGAAACATGGGTATTATAATAGACCACCCCAAGAAGCTTGGGGATGGGGGGTAAAGAATATTTGAACCTCTGTGGAATATTATTATTGATCACGTATCAAGTCTTTGAAAGGTTCCATAATCTGGAAAGCTTTGGTATCATCCTTCCCTCTAGTGGGAACCTAGATTGTCTGGAAAATCGGTGATGGTAGATCGATAAGAATAGGAGATTACCCATGGATGGGGGCTAGAAATAATTATCACTTGTTGGATTCCCTAATTGAAGTACTCCATTTGGAAAACATATTCACATTATCAAATGCTCGTACCCAGGTGCCTCAGCAAAGGGGTCAAGCAGGTCGACGCTCCTCCCTTTTGTTGGGGTTATTCGAAGAAGAGGCAGTGGAATTGGATCATTATGTTAGGCTCTTGGTATCAAACTACATCATCCTTCAAGACGATGAGCCTCATAAGCTTTGTTGGTCCAAAAACCCCAAATCGGGGGAATACACTGCCAAACTGGGATATAAATCCTGGGTTGATTCTCATATTGCAGAAGATAAAAAAAAATGGTGGTGGTGGCTTGTCTGGAAAACCTACGTGCCTCTGAAAAAAAATTACACTTTGGTTATCTCTATCAAATAAAATTTTAGCATGGGAAGCTGGCCACAATTGTGGCTGGGTGGGCCATGGATGGCGTGTTTTATGCAAAAATCGCAATGAATATGCTTCTCACTTATTTGGTGATTGTGTGTATGTAGAGCAGGTAGAAGTTGTTATCTCGAAAGAACTAAAGCCTTCATCTCAAAGGAAGAAATCCATCCTAGAAGATTGCTTAAGGGACCAGTTATCTGACAGAGTATTCAAAAGGTTTGAAGGCATGCCTAGATTTATGGTTTTGTGTATCTGGTGGGCTCATAATTCAAGTATCTACAAAGATAAGGACATCCCCCTGAAGTTACAACAGGCGTAATTTTGAACCTGTCCATGGATTTTATGGAAGATATTAAGATAAAATGTCCAAGGATTCCAGTTACTCCAGAGCTGGACTTAGGAATGCCTTAGGGTTTTTTCGACGGGGCATGTTAAGGGCACCCTCCAGTGTGTGGGGTTGGTGTGGTTCTTTATATCAAACATAATCACTACATTCATGTTTGATATGCTCCTAGTATAGGAACGAACAATAGAGCCAAGTTCATAACCCTTCAAACTCCCTTGGAAATTTCCTCCTCTAAAGATATCAAAAAGCTGCAAATTATGGGAGGCTCCAAGCTAGTAATCGATTGGGCAAGAAAAAAAGCAAAAGTATCAGATGTCAAGTTGAAACCAAGCACTCTTTAGAGAACTCAACAAAAAATCTGACTTGTTCTCCAAAGAAAATCAAGCACTCTATGCAATCCTTAGAGTGGCTCTCCTTCAACCACATCTTTAGAGAACTCAACAAAAAATCTGACTTGTTCTCCAAAGAGGCCTTGTCCCTTCCAATTGGCATGTTTGATCTATATGAATTTCTAGACATTTCTAGACAATGAGGAGACTGAATCGATGGAGTTTCGACTCTAAATTTAACTCAGGATGTTTATCTGATGGGAAATGGAGATTTTAGGCCAAAGCTCTTTTCTGTTTATTTTGTATAAGAATATGTATTGGTAGAAAAATAAAATTTGTCTAGAAAGGAAATATGTATTGGTAGAAAAATAAAATTTGTCTAGAAAGGAAATATGCACATATATAAGTATAGGATGATTGTTTTTTTTAAGTTTATTGTACACGTTGTATATTTTTTTTACAAGAAGAAGGGGGAAGAGAAGAATTCAATTTTATTAACATAATCTTTAAGAGGAATTCACTCATAAATTTTATTTTATTTTTTATTTTGGAAAAAAATATAAATATTTAGATTTATTAATTTTAATACATAAATTCCCCCGGATGAGGTGTTAAATTAGCATGCATGAAGAAATGTCAGCAGATTCCAAGTATCACCACCTAGTCCTGCGCATATTTCCTAAGTATGGTGGCAATTAAGGCCCTTAACCCCCTGGCAGGACATTCCTTGCAGCCATTGGATTTTGTGATTACGATTATAAGGACATTCCTTGCAGAACCCAATGCAGAGGACAACGGGCACAGAGAACATGACGGTGGTATGCAACAAAGAACGCAGCCTCCTGTGCAGAGAATCGAAGAGCGGCCTACTCATTTCTCTGAAGAGTATAAATTGAACTATACATTTTAATATATACTTTAAACTATAAATTATATATGATTTATTATACAAAATTTAACTACATTATATATTATAATTTATGTGTCCAATTAAAAAAAATGGTTTACAAATTTAAATAATTATTATTATTATATAATTATCAAATTATTAAAAATAGATCAATATTTTTAATCAATAGTAGTTTAGGTTGACAGGTTTTGGTAAAACCTGTCCGTAAACTCAAGGATAGATGACAGGTGGATGGATAAAGGTGGTTTTCAAAAATTTGTCAATCAGTTGACAGGTTTTTTACAAAATATAATTATCAAATTATTAAAAATAGATCAATATTTTTTTTCATTAAAAATAAAATAAAAAAAATAAAAAATATTAATTATTTTTAATAAAATATTTCTTTTAAGTTAAAACGGATAAAAATATTAAAAATTTGTAATATACATTTTTTATGATCATGATTAACTTTAATTTATATTTATTAAAATTATAAAAATAATAATTTATATTTATTAAAGTTATAAAAAATAGTAATTTGATTATATGGAAAGTAAATTTATAAAATTTTAAATGAAATATACACTTTCATAATATAAGTATAAATTATAATATTTGTTTTTTTCCATGTAATGAAGAAATATAAATTATAATTTTCCATACAAAATAAGCAATCCTTAACATTAAAAATTATAATAATTAAAAAAATTGATATTAATAATTTTAACTCTTTTCGTTTTTCATATATTATAATCCAAAATAATTGAAATTCATCGTTTTGACATAATTGAAATTCATCATTTGACATCATTTTCAATCATTTTTTAATTAAAATTGATATTTTTTTTGACATTTTGAATGTATATTTGGAGAGCAATATCTTTCACGTCTTTGTCATTTTATAGTTATCATAATATATAATATTAATATAATGTGATTATAGTTATAATGATATATAATATTATATATTAATATAATGTGATTATAGTTATTATAACATATAATATTAATATAATGTGATTATAGTTATCGTAGTTCTTTGATTTGTGTTTATGGGGGAGATAAGGATATTGTCCCACCCTCAAGTGGCTCGTTGATTAGAAAAAATTCATGTATCACAAGTTTTATGGGTGTGGATGGATGCCATGTCGGTCGGGACCCTTTTTACAAAGAGGTCATGTCAAAAACTCCATTGTAAGTTTTCAATAGAGTGGTGGTAAACAATGGAATTGGGGATAAGTCCAATGTTACGGTTAGAAAAAATCTTATGAAAAATTTCGAAAGAAAGGGTTCAGGTGCCATTGATGGAGGTTTGTCACCTTTCAATCCTCCCTCATCTAATGTGTTGACCCAGATTGAACCTCCTCTTTTCCAAAGGACCCTTAGAGCTTTGCAGCCTGATAAGGGGTTTCAATAATGATAATTGTATCACTAAACCTGCGTGGGGTAGGGGGTGCCCCAAAACTCTTAACCCTCAAACAACTAATAAAGTTTGTTCACCCCGACATAATCTTCTTCTTCCAGGAATCGATGGTGGATTGTGAAAAAGAAAAGGAATTATTTCTGAAGTGTTGTCCAAATTGGGACTGTGTTGTTGTGGAGTGAAATGGTCGCTCTGGAGGATTGATTTTGGGTTGGAACCCTATGGTTGTTGATCTCCATTCTTTTGGTACCAATGCAGGTATCATGTTGGAAGGCCGCCTAAAAGACATTTCAAAGGGGGTGAAATTGTTGAACTGTTATGGTCCATATAAAGATAGGGAATCTTTTTGGCAGCCTTTGGACGATTGTGGTTTTTTAAAGGAAGATGGTTTAATTATAGGTGGGTATATCAATTTTACTCTATTGTCAAGGGAAATTTGGGGGGAGCGTGCTAGAATTGATCCTTTGGTAGATTTTTTCACTACTATGTTCACTTCAGTTGGCCTTGTGGACATCCTCCCAAGTCATATCAGTCCTACATGGAGGAATGGGCACTCAGGTTCGAAGGGTATTTCTAAGAGATTAGACAGGTTCCTTATCAATGAAGTTTTTATGGAGAGTATGGGTAGATGCAACTCTTGGGTTATAAATTCCTTTTTAACAGACCACAATCCAGTCTGCTTAAAATTTGAGGAAAACTCAGAACGAAATTTCTCTCCTTTAAAGTTCAACCATGTGTCACTGAGACCAATTGTCAACACGATTGGTTCCCCAACCTATGAACTAGCCAGGTACGTAGCACGGATCCTAGGACCTTTGGTTGGCAAGACAGACTCATACATAAAAGATTCAAGAGACTTCATGGAACTCATAAAAGAGGAGAAAATTGAATCTAAGGATATCCTCATCAGCTTTGACGTGGTTTCACTTTTTACAAACATCCCGTTAAATGAGGTCATTCAAGTTATTAATGAGGTCACAGACCCTCAAACAACCAAACTAGCAGAAGTTTGTCTAAAATCAACCTTCTTCAGTTTCCAAGGAGAGTTTTTCGAGCAAACAAGCGGGGTAGCCATGGGATCCCCTTTATCCCCAATCGTAGCCAACCTCTACATGGAGAAGTTCGAGAAAAAAACCCTTGAAGCATATCCTCTTAAACCATCTAGATGGAAAAGGTATGTTGATGATACCAACGTCAAATGGCCTCATGGAAAAGAAGAATTAGATAGATTCTTTGAACACCTCAATGGTATTTTAGAAAACATAAAATTCACCATGGAACTAGAAGAAAACAACAGCATACCCTTCCTAGACGTTCTTATAACTAGAAAACATAAAATTCACCATGGAACTAGAAGAAAACAACAACATACCCTTCCTAGACGTTCTTATAACTAGAAAACATAATGGTACACTGGGACACAAGGTCTTCAGGAAGAAAACTCACACAGACAGTTACCTTCATGCGGATTCCCACCACCATCCCTCTCAGAAGATGGGGGTTCTCAACACCATGGCGATAAGGGCAGCAAGAATTTCTGACAAAGAACGTCTTAAGGAAGAAATAGACCACTTAACTAAGGTCTTTAAGAACATTGGGTATAGATATAGAGACATCAAAAAAGAAATGGATAGAAAGGATAATAGGACCTGTGTACAAAATGATCAAACCTCCAACATAAAGGCCTTCCTCCCTTACATTCGGGGTGTCACAGACAAGATTGCAAAAGTCTTAAAAAAGAAAGAAATTACAACCTCCTTGAAACCCCTAGTTTCCATCAGACAAAGAATGAAGTCTGTAAAAGACCCTATAGACCAACAAAAAGGAAAAGGCATCTACAAGGTCTCTTGTTCATGCAGGAAATGTTACATTGGAGAAATCAGACGATCTTTTTAGGTAAGGATTAAGGAACATGGAGCAGAAATTAGAAATGAACGCATTCGTACCTCGGCCTTAGCAGAACATTCACTTAAGACCAAACATCATGTATGCCTGGAGGATACAAAGATATTAGCAAAAGAGGATCATTACTACATGAGACGCTTAAGAGAAGCTCTCGAAATAATCAAACACCCCAAAAATATGAACAGAGACGGTGGTCTGGAGGTAAGCAGTTTTTGGCACCCATTAATCAACCAACTTAGAAACCCTCGTAGATCAAATCAATTATGACACCTCCCTTCTTCTTTCCTTGCTTGTTTAGGTTTTCCTTTGCTTCACTACTTAAACTTAGGGGTCTAACTAACCTGTTTTACCTTCTTAAAAAAAAATTCAATTATAGGCACCTACTTTATATTTCAAATAATTAAGTCACTTATAACCTAATATGACATTTTAATTTAAAACTTAAAACCCTAAAACTTTCCTTCCTGACTTTTTAGGTTTTCCTTAAGTGTCAGCTCTTATACTTAGGAGTCTAGCTAAACCTCCTTGCCTACTATTTATATCCTTAAGTTAAACCTAACCGCTCCCTACTTTTAAAAACAACCTTAACTAAATCTCCCTTCTTACACATAATTCAATTAATTAAATTCAATTAATTAAATATTTAATCACATAATTAAAAACACCAAAACTTATTTATAAGTAAACAACTTTACAAACTTAGTAATAATATATTATATATTATTATATTATTAGTTAGTTTAAAAATTTAATTCAATCAATTAAATATTTAATCACATAATTAAAAGCACTTAAAACTTATTATTTTTACTTATTTATAATTAAATAACTGTACAAACTTAGTAATAAGTTATTATATATTATTATATTATTATTTAGTTAAAAATAACTGTATAACCGACCTAGGTTACAATCTTAAGAAACACCTTGCACAGTAACTATTAATTGACCGAGATCAGTAAGCTATCAATTGACGATTAGTCCTGATGATAAATCCCAATTCGGATTCGAAACGTCGACAAAAATGACACCAATTGTGGATTATCCAGCAAACAACTTCGAAAATACTCACCACAAAAATCTAAAAACAATGAAATGGTTTCTTGATGATGTTGAGGGGAAGTGGGGTTTCACTTAATAGTTATAAGGACTCTATTGTTTGGAATTGGAACCAAACAAAGGGTTCTGTGATTGTGAAGTTATCTTATGATGCTCTGGTCGCTCAGTATGTGGCGGTGGAACAAGAGTGGTGGCACAGAGCATTATGGAAATTGCAGTCTCCTATAAAAAATCTTCTTTTTATTTGGTTATTCCTTCATGATCGTGTCCTCACTGGGGAAAACTACAGGCTTAGGGATGGTGTTTGGCCTTCGGTTTGCACCCTATGTCTAAAATATGAAGAGACAATGCAGCATTTGTTTGTACAATCTGAGGTTTCCCAAACTATCTGGAAGATGTTTTTTGAACAACTAAGGATAAATGGATCCTAGAATCGCTCGTCTTTGACTGAAAATTTATTGTTTTGGTTCTTGAATTTTCCGAGCAACCAGGTGGTCCCTATCTTTGTTCTAAGGGGCGTATGGCAGTACAGAAACAAGATTATGTTTGAGTGCTATTATAGAAATGATGTTGGTTTATGTTCTAGGGTTGTGTTCGTAATCAAGGAGATGTCATGTGATAATAGAGGTGAAAATATTTATTATCTTATGAATCATGTTTATTTTGAAGAGAGGCATATAGGTTTCTTTGATGGTGTTGTTGCAGGGGGTGAGTGTGGTGTGGGAAATGTTCTAAAATCAAGTGGTTTTCATTTCTATAGAGTTCATATTATTTTAGGTACAAGTACAAATATCAAAGCAGAGTTGCTTAGTTTATGGGGTTTCCTTATGTTTGCGAAGAGATGTCATGTTGCAGAATTAATGGTGGTAGGAGATTCGAAGGTTGTTTTGGATTGGTTTGATGGAAAGTCACAATTAAATGCTCTCAACTTTCATCCTTGGAAGAAGAAGATCATGGATCTCAAGCAAAATTTTAGTTGGTTAAAGTGCTTCCATGTTCACAGACAATTTAACTCTTTGGCAAACTCTTTGTCAAAACAAGCACTAGGGAAGCAACTTGGTTGGTTGATGTTTTATGAAGTTTACAATGATGTTGTGATCAACATTGGTTCCCTGTACATTTTCTAAAAAGTACATTGTTAGATGGTTACATTTGTATTTATTTTTGTACGCAAACTCATTGTTTATATTTTGAAGTAACATACATTAGTGGTCGAAATATGTTATTAGATGTAAAAGCTCATATCGATCGAGCATAGTTTTTTTTTTTTATATCTACAAGTAAATATATATTTTATTTTTTTTACAGGAGGATGAAGGGTTGATAACTGTAATCATACTTATGACTTTCATAAATCACATTTTGTACTGGAAAGTTTCATTTGATTCTATATAAATAACAATGAAACTATTTTTTTTTTTCCGGGGAAAAAAATATAATATTATCTTTATAAATCCTAACGGTTAGTTAGATTTGTAGATATAGCCTGTGTTCTTTAACATTACAAACTCTAACGAAAAAGTGAGAAGTGAAGTATTATAACCTTAACATAATTATTAGACCTATAGCCACTCATAAAAAAAAAAATGAGTAATTTGTATAATTGGTTGAATCTACTTAAAGAAAATGAGAAAACTATTCTCTTGTACTGTTTGATTTGAAAATCTCACTAACCCCAATTTTGATTCAGTTCATGTATTGTTTGATTTGAAAATCTCACTAACCCCAATTTTGATTCAGTTCCTTTCCCTATACCCTCATCCAAATGGAACGAAAGCCAATTTCTTAGACTTAAATTTTCTTCAGATAGTTGATAATCCTACAATTCTAGTCATCCAAAAAATCACGTGAGTTTTCTAACCAAACTTTCTCATACACTATAATTATTAATTTATTTTATTTTTTCAATGTTATTGATTATGATTAGTCATTACAAATTAATATGATCATCCAATCTTTTTCATAGACTTGTTCTATTTTTAAGTCAATCTTTCTCATAGACTTGATAACTCTTAATTTGTTCTATTTTTCAGTGTTAGACTTGATAATTGTTAATGTTTTCATTATAATTTTTATTAAAAAATAATATGATTTATTTAGTTATATAAATGTCTATAAATTTTATCATTCACATAACAGTGTGGAGGGAGGGAGTTACTTGTCCCACAAACAAGGAAGTTTAATACACCAATTTAATATATCATTTGACCATAATTTCAAAATTAAATTATTATTATTACTATTATTATTATTTAATTTTCTTATAGTTCTAACCATTAAATTTTATTGTCGAAGAGAAAATATTGAGTGATATAAAACCTGATACTTGAACATAAGGCAAAGTGCTTCCAATTTCTAATTGTCGAAGAGAAAATATTGAGTGATATAAAACTTGATATTTGAACATAGTAAATTCGGAGTGTTGTGAACCCTAAAATACAAAAGACAAATGAGTGTTGTGAATTTATCGGATCTACAACGTGCAGACAAACTCTGCACAGTGCAGTTGCAAAGACCACGTAGTGAAACTCTTTGTCGTTGAACTCTAAGGACTTACCACGCAATTGCGAGACTACACAAAAGACTGTGCGTTATGACTAAACACTTGATAAACAATTTATTGTCATGAAATCAACATTGTTTTATTATTTAACACATAAACTCATAAATACAACAAAACTTAGAAATACGCATGAATATGTAAACAACAAAATATTTGATATATATTAATAGACTGATGTTACGTGTGGTTACAGAATATAAAACTATGATGAGCTTCGGCTCCAACAGCTTCTCCATACTTACACACAGAGCTTGTGCTCTTAGACTTCGCATACTCCTCATAGTTGTTGTTGAAACTAACTATCAACTAACACACTCTTTGTTCATCTCTATTGACTATTACAGACTCGGACATATATATATATAAAACTGAGACTTCCTATAGAAGTAAAAATTGATTCAACCATTAAAGATGACAATAAATTCGAATGAATTCTATCTACTTAACAGAACTCGAGGAAAATAAAGAGTGGCTTCACTAAATAACTCCCCTCCTTGTCGACTGACAATAAAAGTGATATTGCGTAAACGTAGAGATCACGAGCTAGAAACTTGCAGACTAACTGACTGACTAAGTCAGCGGAGATGTAAATATCACCGACTTTTAATTACTATTTCCAACACTCCCCCTTAATTATAAGTAGGTGAGTTTACAAAATACAAAAGTTTACATCAAAAACTTGAAGTTCTATAAACTGTCAATCATTTGTTACCGCATCGACTCCTAGACAACTACGCAGTTTTTGAAATCCATCATTTTTCAAAGATTTTGTGAAAATATTTGCAACTTGTTCTTTAGACCTGCAAAATTCTAAACAGATTTCTTTGTTATTCACTAATTCTCTGATAAAATGATACCATGTATCAATGTGCTTGGTTTTCTTGTGAAACACATGATTCTTTGATAACATGGTGGATTAATTATTGTCACAAAATATTGTAGTTGATTCATGTTGTTCCTGCAACAAATATTTTAACATTCTTCTAATCCAAACTGCTTGACAAGTTGCGCTTGTAGCTGAGACGTACTCAGCTTTTGCTGAAGAAAGAGTCACTATGGGTTGCTTCCTTGATTCTCATGATACTGCACCTGTTCCAAAATGAAATGTGTACCTAGAGGTACTTTTCCTATCATCAATGCTTCCTCCACAATCATTGTCAGTGTATCCAATAAGTTTGAAATCTTCCGAAGTAGAATACATAATGCCAAAATATTTTGTTCCATTCACATATCTCAGAATTATCTTTCCCGCCTTCCAATGAGATGCTTTTAGAGTTTCCATGAACCTTGAAATCAGGATCACTCCATACATAATATTAGGCCTTGTTGTTGTTAGATACATAATATTGTCTACCATTCTTTTAAATAGAGTGGGATCCACTTTGTACCCTTCATCTTCTTTTCTTAACTTCAATCATGTTATGACAGGCATTGGGGCTACTTTGAAATTTATCATGTTGAATCTTTTCAAAATTTCATGTGCATACTTAGATTGTGAGATAAATATATCAGCTTTGGAATGGTGAACTTCAATACTCATAAAATATCGCATAAGCCCCAAATCATTCATTTCAAATTCATCCTTCATGACTGACTTAAATTCTTCTATGCCAAAATCACCTGTAAAAATCAAATCATCTACATATAAGTAAACAATTAACATATTACCTTTTTTATTTTCTTTGATGTACAGAGTTGGCTCACAATCACTTCTTAGGAATCTATGCAATTGTACCAAGCTTTGGGAGCTTGCTTTAACCCATACAATGTTTTTTTCAACCTGTACACTTTGTTTTCTTGCCGTGGAATCTCATAGCCTTGTGGTTGTTCCACATATACTTCTTCTTCTAAATGTCCATTGAAAAATGTTGAATTTACAGCCATTTGATAAAGTGGTCATATGTTCTGCACAACAATGGCTAACACAGTTCGAATTGTGTCCATGTGCGCAACTGGTGCAAATGTTTCATTGAAATCAATTCCAGGTTATTGTGTTAAACCTCTTGCAACTATCCTTTGTTTATACGTCTGCACATTTCCATCTGCATCTTGCTTGGTTTTATAAATCCACTTGACACTTATCACGTCCTTGTTTTCAGGTACATCTACCAACTTCCATGTCTAATTGTTCTCTATGCATCGGATTTCTTCATCCATGGCTTGAGCCCAAACATCTTCCTTGACAGCTTCTTTAAATGTTAATGAATCATTTATCTGAGAAAATGTCGCCCAGACTTCTTGTCTTTCTTTGTAACAGACTTGAGCCTAATGTTGGATCTGGGGATGTAGAATTACTCGACCTACTTGTATGGGACCATAACTTATAATTTTTGCCTATAAAAGTGGTAGGTTGCAGATTTGAAGTAGAAGCCACGATTTCTCCTTTCAAGAGAGTTGTTTCTCTTGAAACTTACTCTGATAAAACTTGCTTTGATAAACCTGCTCTAATCAACTTGCTTTGATACCAGATCTCGAATCTACATCGCACAAACAAACTCTGTGCAGCGGAGTGCCAACGACCATGCAGTGAAACTCTTCGTTATTGAACTCTCAGAACTTACCACGCAGTGGCGAGACTGTACAAAAGACTCTGGGTTGTGACTAAACACTTGATAAACAATTTCTTGTCACTAAATCAACACTATGTCATTATTTAACACATCAACTCATAAACACAACATAAATAAAAAAAATACACATGAATATGTAAACAACAAAATATTTGATATATATCAACAAACTGATGTTGAGCGCGGTTACAGAATATAAAACTATGATGAGCTTCCTCTCCAACGACTTCTACAGACTAGAGCTTGTGCTCTCACACTTCTGAGACTCTTCACACCCTGCTTGCCGACTTACAATAAAAATGAGTTTGTGTAAACGTAGAGCTCACGAACTAAAAACTTGCTAACTGACTGAGTCTGTGGAGACTTAAATCTCACGAACGTTTAATTACTATTTCAACAGTCATTTGTTGATTTAAATATCATAAGACTCGTGATTCAGAAGATGTGGATTTCCCTGTATACTCGTGAATTTATGCTGAGAATCACCTGTTGCAGTGGATCAGCATGTATATTGTCGGATTCTGGAAAGTCATATGGAGATCTGGAGAGTATGAAAGAATTAATGTTAGTTGGCTGCATGATATTTTCACCAAGCGATCCTGTGTGGGAGCGATTCTGCCCAATTTCACAGCCCTCGTGAATTTCTATGGTCTGACATAAATTATTTTTCTGTTATTCTTGTGAGCTTTAATTCGCTCGGTTGATGTGTCAGGATCTATCCTGTTAGTCTTAATTCTAAGTGTTCAGTGTTGGACTATTCATTTTACCCTGAGTTGGATTTAGAAATTTCAAGTGAAAGGGTTCAATATAAATTGCAGTAGCTTTGATTTTAGCATTGAAATTGCAAAGGATGCCATCATTTTGATTTAGTTTTGATGAATGAAATTTTTTATGGATCGAATTAGTGTTGGGTAAGCAAGATACTTTCTCCAAAATTATGTTATCTGAAACTACTATATTGTTGCCTCCTCAACTTTTCTAGGTTCGAAGCCATTCAATTCTTGAACTCCTTTAAACTGAAACTCAGTCAATTCCTGGGTTTATAATCTTAAATAAGATTTCGGCACTGTTTCCGTTTGATATCAATACTTGTGCCTTCAGCGTAATCATTACTCGCTTCCTTGTCGATGACTGAAGGCAACTTCTGAGTTTATAATGTTATATCATATCTTGGCACTAATATCTCTTACCCCCGCCGAAGCTTTACTGAGTATACCAAGTGGAATCACACAACCCTAACTCTAAAGCCTTGAACTAATGATGCCAGAAGATATACCTTCTACTGAGTATACCAAGTGGAATCACACAACCCTAACTCTAAAGCCTTGAACTAATGATGCAAGAAGATATACCTTAGTGAGGTTTTTGTTGGAAAGGAAGCATCTTATACATCTTTAGTTTTTAAGTGATAGAAGTTTTCAATCATCCATGAAAGTAAAGTATTTGAGCAAACAATGAAAATGACCATATAGGGATCTAAATATGAAATAGTCTTCTAATTCCTAAGGAAGAGGAAGAGGAACATGCTTGAAGATCATGACTCAAAACTCAAGTAGAATATGATAAATAATGTTTTCTAAAATAGATGTTTCATATATATATCAAATAGAAATTTTCAATCATCCATGAAAGTATTTGAGCAAGCAATGAAAATGACTATAGATTTCATAGAATAATTTAAATGACCATAAATTTTATAGAGGAATCTAAATATGAAATAATGTTTTAATTCTTAAGGAACATGCTTGATGTTCCTCACTCAAAACTCAAAAGAGTGGGACTTGGAGGGGATCTTGATATAGGTGGATATTGTTAATATTTGAAATAGAAATCAAGCACAACACTCAAAACACTTTTGTTTTGCTTTCAAGAGGATGGAAACCTAGGTTAAGTTTAAAGCCTTGAACTTACTAATTACATAGTTAGATTAATTAGTTAGTTTAGTGAGTCAATTTAGAAGATTTTTTTGTCCTTGAAAGTACTAGTCCTCCAATTATTTGTATGCATAAATTTTAATATGTGATTAATTTTCTTACACGGTTGAGTTAGAATGTTGTTGTAATACTAACAAGTATATAAAATAAATTTTAGCAAAACTAGACTAGCTAATGTAGAAAATGTTTGTTGGTTCGTCTAAATAAAATCTAAAATTATTAGTCATTTGAGTTAGAATAAGTTGGAAAATGTATAAAAGGCTATGGATCCAATATAAAATGAAAAAAATAATAATAATAATTATATGCATAAGAAAATCAAAAGTAAATACCAAATTAATTAAATTTGTGAATTTATACATAACTCAAGAGATTACAAGTGTATAATAGCTAATCACAACACGTAAATAAGTTAAGTCATGCAAATGTATAACAGATGGCGAGAAAAAATAAAGCTAAAGCATACTTGTAAACTAAGCAAGAAAACAAGGAATAATAAATATTATACACAAAAAACAAGTGCACATGTTTATTCATTGATAAATATTCGTGTATAGCCAATATTGTAACCCAAATGGTCTAAGAGTTAGTTTGGCTCCTTGTATGCACTATGTTTCCAAGAGCATATGCTATTCATAACAATTTAGAATCAGACAGGATGAAACCTCGAATAATGCAAAGACTTTGCTATCTTCACATTCAAATTGTGTGAAGGGTATTTATGATCATGGCAACATTAGTCAGACTTTGCTATCTTCACATTCAAATTGTGTGAAGGGTATTTATGATCATGGCAACATTAGTCATTGAGACATTGTAGAAAAATATATATATGAAGAAAATAAATAGAAATTACCCTCAAAGAGAAGCACCTCTACTTTCACCGTAGTGTTGGACCTTATATTATAGCATGTTTGTCATTGCTAGCACTCTTAGGCTATTGAAAGACTTAATGCACGTGAATAACAAAGCTATACATGCTCTATATTTTCTCCTCATTTTTCTCAAGTTCTCCTTATCTATCTTATAAGAGGTGGGTAGGGACCTAAAAAGTTGTAAGAGGTGGGTAGGGACCTAAAAAGTTGTAATGGATTCCCATTAAATTTACTCTAGAAAATCATTTGTAGATATTTTATTTCAAATTTACAAGTAGCAAGAATTTTGAAGGTCATTTAGGTTAACGGGAGTAAGGTCTTAGTTCAACTAAGGGTTTCAACTCAACTAGTGTGCACATGAAAATAAATTTGTTGATGTATATATACCTCTAAATTCCATTAATATACAATTTCAAAATTATAATAACTCATCAATAATCTATAAATCACATCATCATCATCATCATCATCATCATCATATA
>ML782600.1:612235-628082 GCA_009831015.1 Picea engelmannii | reverse complement strand
CCAAAAACAACACTATTATTAATCCATCAAAACAAACTACCAAACATTATTTGCAAACTCAAAATCATCATGTGGCTTCTTTATTAGTTGGGATCTGGGTCTACCCCTAGATTTCATCTAAAGGCTTGATGGTAGGTTTTCAATAATTGTCGGTAATACTAAAACTATATGATTTCTTTCATGCTAGTCATTTAATATGACATTAGTGCTTAGGGTTTCCATGCATACATCCACTAGATACCATGCAAATACCAAACATTGTGTAAGCAAATAGATGGTGGTTTTGGGCATTTATAGATGGCAAATAATGATAACAAATTGGTATAAGTGAAGAGGTAAGGTTTCAATTGAATAAGGTGAGTAAGGGAATCTCCCAACGATGGCCATGTTCAACGTTAAATAGAAAGATTCACAAACCCATATATTACTAGAAAAATAAAAAAAACACTTCGGTACATAAAACATTGTAGTTATTAAATTGAATAGTATGTTGGCGTACTTCTTTCAAACATCCAACATATTTCCCTTGCACATAGATTTTATATATGAGATTAAAACCAATCATAAGTGAACTCTTCCTCTCAATCATTATATCACAACCAAGCTTAGAACCCTCAACATGTTTTCATATGGGTATAAGAATTAGATTTTTGGTCAGCCCACTGAATTCTAGGTAGCCAAGAATATGATGCTTTAACAATAAACCAACTCCCCTGATCAACAAGCAAGTCATCGAATTTAATAATACAAGCCTTTCAAATTCATGTCATATGCATGTATGCATGCATATTTGTTTTAAAATAACCTATTGGCATTACAAGAAGCCAAGACTTGTATTCAACCCCCTGAAACATCAGGTATATAACATTCACCACTTCAATCATAAATCTACCCAAGTTACCAATCTGTTTGGATACCACCATAAATTTTGATATTTCAATCATTTAAACCCTTCTATACCAAGATGGGTATAATAAGATAGGATAAAATGAATGCATGGTATATAACTTATAAATTGAGACACTTATCATCTCTTAACAACCAAGGGCTCGAATATCTAAGCTTGTTTCTTAGGTATGACTATCATTCAATTTTCAAACAAGCATGCCCATATTTGAAACCAATTGTTGTTTCATACCAATAACATCCAACATTGTTATCTTATCAGTGTAAATGATGAGTAGTCAAAAACTATAAACTAGACATTCATCTCCTATCATGTCATGGCCTCCAATCGTACTTCCAAGTGCATGATTTTTCCATGATATAGAAAATATTTCCGATCAAATATTGTCCATAAAACTACCATTCCATGTGAAAAAATAGAAGTGATTTCTTCCACACAATTTCATACCCAAGACATAGATCGAAATTATCAAATGGGTTGCCATCATATATCAAAGGTTGATTTTGGGATTTTTCAAAAGGATAATAGGTATAGGAAGAGGAGAAACTCATGGTCTTGGTTTCCCTAGATATCAAATCCCCCAAAAAGTTGAGCTTTGACCCAAGAAAAATTAGGTTGGGTCAAGACAAAAAGGGAGCATGAGTTCTAACCTCAAGGTTCATAATTGCTTTACAAAATATGGGTAATCTTTAGAGTGCTTCTACAATAAAAAAAACGGATGAAATAAAATGACATGCTAGCTTAAGGAGGTTCCTATTGTGGCAATGAGAACAATAGGTTGGAAGATACACATGCTTATGGATTCAAAAAATAGATGGATAAGGAAGGAAAATAATGGGTTGCACCAACCACACCACATGCAAGCTTACACATTGAAATCCAAAATGAAATTCAAACCATCAACCAAGAAACCCTACCTCATTTCCAATGCTTGAGCTCCAAAGGAAACAATGAGTGATGGGTGTGCCCTCCATGTCTGAGTGAGACATCCAACTATTGTCCAAAACCAAACCTCTCCAAATCAACAACAACCTCAAATGAATACTCGAGATAAGTGTTAGAACTAGCTCCTCTTCAACTCTAGAGAAAAAAAGTGTCAATATCAAGGATATAGCTTGAGTCTTCACTCTAAACAGGTATATTCCAATGTGCCCTAGCTCAATAAAATGGGTGTGGTGAGCTACCAAAGGATGGGCACATTTTTACCCTTGTCCAAAACCAGAGAAAAATTCCTTTAATCAAAGTGAATGAGACATGTAAAACTAGGTTAAGGGATGAAGTATGGAGGAGGATCATCTCCCACCATCAAATTAATCCATGCAAACATTTGACATATAACCAATGCATTATGGAGTGGAGTGCACTAATTGTTAATTTTTTTCAAAGTCTTATGTATTTTCCAAACGCCATCAAACCTTTCAAATATTTCCCAACCTTTGAAACCTATAAACCAAAGGTTTCCAAGTATGCTCTCTAACCTTCAAGCAATTTCAATGTAATCTATAACCTCTAGACCTGGCCTTTTTAAGGTTCAAGCCTCATCATTCATTAATATACGTGTCATAATAGCTTTTGTTTTGATTTTACATTTCCCTATTTCCTATAAGTAAGTGTTGAGTATCATACTCTCATCATGTCTGCGAATCCTTTGCATTCTAATATTTTCACAAGTTAGTTCCAAATAGAAAGGTATTATGTAGCATCAGAAATATTAACAACTTCTCATTAAAATAAAATATAAGAATAAAACACTACCAAACTATTAAATACAATATATTTTCCTAATAATTACACTCCATGTTCCTCAAGGCATATCATTGATATCCCATCAAGCATCATAGTGCCTTTCAAAAATAACTAAGGAGTCAAGGGACATGATCAAAGACAATTGTACGTAGAAATCTAAAATGTGTCCAAACATATAAGAAAAATAAGTCTAGTCCCTAGGGAGCGGTGATTGTCTTGGTGTAAGGAATAAAGCGAGCTATATTAGAAAAACGTAGACCACCATAAATACACGATTGTCTTTGCAAAATGTCATTGCTAAAACACTAATGAAATCAATAGAGATATCTTCCCAAGGGTGTGATGAAATAAGAAGACGTTGAGAGAATCCCAACATATTGTTAGATGGCTTTGATTGGATATGGAGAGAGAAACAATGAACGAAATATTATGCATGTTTTTACATTGTTATCCAATAGAAATGATGCTAGAGATGTTGAGACATTTTAGAGGCTCCAAAATGACCTTCAGATGTTGAAGAGTAGGCCTCACAAATAATAATGAAACATGTCTCCCTTGTCGGAATGAAAAGTTGATCTATCTGAGAGAATAAAAATAGTGTATGATTCACATTAGTGAGAGAATAATCTAAGAATGGTTTATGATTCACATTAGTGGGATGTTCTAGAGTCTACACAAATATACTAATGAAATTTATGTGGGGTGCATATGCTTCCACTCCTCATAGGCCATAAATTGAACGTCTAAACCATGCATATAGGTGGGTGGTTGAGAAGATCTATGATTTGGTTGGTGATTTATTTTTTTTATTCAATGACTAGATGAATTATTGAATGTAACTAGCCAAATTTAAATGAAGGTCATATTGGATTTTGGATTGAGAATGACTTATTTTTTTTATTCAATGACTAGATGAAATTGTTGAATGTAACTAGCACACTTTAAATGAAGGTCATATTGGATTTTGGATTGAGAATTTAGAAATATCACAAGATGGTGATCTATGTGCATATTTTGTCTGCTTACTAAGTGGATGATGGCACCATTTATTAAGTGCCTAAACCAATGCATAGATTTATTTTTTTGTAGGTGTTGTAATTCAACTTTGTTTCTAGGAGACCTTCATAATCATAAGCAATATGATGTCCTCTTTATTTCAATACAACTCCTATCACATAATGGGAAGCATTTGATTTTATCTCAAAAGGATAAATTACATTATTAAGGAAGAGAACCGATTATAAACATAAAGCTTTATTTAGCTACTAAAAAGTATGAATTGCATTGGAGGACCATCGGGAAACCTTGAGATGTCACAGATGATGCAATGGCTAAGCAATGGTTAAGAAATGTTTGGTGAACTTTTGATAGAAGTTCATATCTCTGATAAAAAAAATTGACATATATAGAAGAAGTGGGAATCAACCATTGTAACAGTGATTATACCTTCTGTAGTTCAGCAAAAATACATGTTACATCAATGAAAATCCCAAATATTGGACTAGATTCTGTTCAAATTAATACTTCTTCTTCTAGACGTGAAGATTATGCTTTCTTAATAGTTCTAATTTTGTGTTAACTTGCTACATATGATATTCCCAAGTGTGGCTAAAAATCAGAACATCATCAAGATAGATCACAATGAAAAGTCCCATATTGGGATGAAAAATGTCATTGATAAGGTGCATAAAAGTGGTTGGAAAATTGGAGAGTCCAAAAGGCATGACTAGTGACTCGTAAAGCCCAAATTTGATCTTGAAGTTTTCTTTCCAAGTGTCCATAGGTTGCATCCTAAACTAATGGTAGCCACAAATTACCAATATTTTGTTAATATAATGACCTCCATGGAGATGATCTAGCAAGTCTTCAGTGCAAGGCTAGGAATAATAGTTTTATATGGTAAATTTATTGAGGGCGCAATAATTTGTGACCAGAATCCACTAGATGGGTTCTTTCTTAAGGATGTTTTCAGCTAGTAAACCACACAAGGATGTGCTAGGTTGAATGCAACATTATAGTTGTTTGTTACTTTACGTTTCAATTTTTCTACTCTCAAAGGGATATATGTGATAGGTTGGTGCATTAGGCAAAGAATCTCTTGGTATGAGATCAATGGAATGGGCATCAAGTAGAACATGGGGTTCTTCCATCTACATAAGATTCTATAAGGCATTTCATACTAGGAGGTATGGGATGGGAGAGATTATCTTCTTTGACAAAGAAATCCACACAAAGGGGTGGAATCTTTCTTAGTGTAACATATTTAACAAAATTGTTCTAAAAAGGAGATGGGATGGACTGGGTGAAAGAGTTGCAAAGGTGAATTAATATTGTTTTTTATCATTGTAGGGTGTAAGTATTGTGATGTCCAACACACTAAGCAGTGAAATCAAATTAATAATAGCACACATTTATGAATTCATAGGGGGTGGCATCACACTTAATGGTATTTATGAAAGGTTTAATTGCAAAGATAAGGGTGCAATGTTTATTTATGAGGAGGTGACTACCATTTTTTTAACCTAGCCAAGGTGATATAGTTAGGGGTGGAGGGTAGTGGGAAGATGTAAGGAATAGATAAGGGGTTGTGAAATCAAGTTCTTTTGACTATAATTGTCAAGGATCAATATAGCCATACGGTTTTTGATTTGGCAGTTCTATGTGAACATAATTACCAAATTGAAAAGAATCCTCTAAAGTTCCCATTTTTTAGATGTCACATTTAGCGATTGTATTTACCCCATTTCAAAAAGTGGTGTTATCAATAGTTCTCTTTTTAGGTAGTTTTCTTACATTTTGAATCTTTAGTTATAAAGTATCAACCTTTCTTTTTTTAGTGTGTTTTTCTATCTTTTTTCAATGTTGTTTACTTTAAAACCTAAATTTAACTTTTTCTATTTTTAATTAATTTTATTTATAATTTATATATCATTTATTTTTCAAAGTTATAATGTTTATATAATTAAATATTTAATTTATTTATGATGCCATACATTTTAGATGAAAATATCACTTTTTAACACATTAACACATTTTTAGATTTAATTCAAATTTGTGTATCTAATATATATAATGAAATAACATATAACATTTAAGTGATAATTATAATGAAAACCATATACATTTTACAAGTAAAAACTTTTATGGTCAAAATTGGGGAAACACGCTTATTTTATTTTTATCAATTTCATACATAAAAGTGACAATTTATTTACTATTATTTTCTTTAGGTAATGATTCACATAAAAATGAAATAAAAATGAAATCTAATAAGTAAATTAAATAATATGGTAAAGAGTATATTATAAAGTGATGAATCCATGAAGTTGGATAACAATTTTTGGCAATTGAGAGGGTGAAATAGTAGATTTTCTAATCTTCAATTGAGCTAATTTAAAGTGCTTGATCAAGGTATTCATAACTTGATCGAACGTTTAAATAATTTTTTGATAGGGATTTCTTAACAAATAGAACAAACTCTTAATCAAGTGATTGTACAAGCTAAGAAAATTCTCAGTCAAACTAAAGAGCTTGATTCAGAGTTAGGACTTTGATCGTGCTATAGAGCTTGATTGAGGTCCATCTTTTTAATAAAATGAGTTGTGAGGTCCTTATTTATGTTTGAAAAAACAACACATAGGAACCTTGATGGAATTATTTTTCTTTACCTGCAAAGACCTCATTTAATAGTTTAACTAACCCTCGATCAAGATATTTTGAAAAAACTTATTACGCACATTGAGATTTATAATAAACCTTAATCGAGCTAAATTGCTTGATTGAGGGTTTCAAATCTTGAAATCCAACCCCCTTGTTGTAGGATTTTATGCAACTACAACTTCCAAGGGGTTAAACTCCTTCATCTCTTTCATCTTAGGTGGTGAAGTTAATGCCAGTGGATTTGTCAATGAATCCTCTATCCAATGGCATATCATTTTCACACTTTTGATTTCAGTTTATATTTTAAATTTATTTTCTTTTAAAACCTGAACTTAAAAAAATTTCCACAATTCCAAAAATGCTCGAAGAAAAATTGTTAGCATAAAATATATACAACCAAAAAATATATAAAAAAATATGTGGTATCCCTATGGATGTTCTCTCTTCAAAATGGTATTTTTAGTTTTTCAATTTATGTAAATAGTAGGAAAAAAGTTGACGAGAACACAAAGATATTAAAAATGTGATTCAAACACTAATTGGTTGAATTCAAAAAATATAATTTCTCTCAAATAAATTGGGATATGTTATGTTTTTTTGTAGATCGTTATCTCTTATGTGTGTGTGTGTGTACACACACATACATATATTACACAGTGAACATTGAATTCGTTGATGGGAACAAAAGTCACATGTTAACAATTTTGGAAATTTACAAGAACGCGAATTTAATTAAATGCAAAATTGACACATTATATTACATTAATATTTTTTGAAAAAAAATATCATTAGAAATAAAACACAATTTCCTACAAATTGTTTTTTTACTACCCATCAAATTGTTTTTCAAGGGATTTATTTTTAAAAATGTGTAAAATGCCAAATTTTCATCTCCACATTTCACTAAAAATCATTACCCATATTCATGGATTCACCCAAAGATTCATCATGAAATAGCAATATATAGATATTTATTATTAACATAAAATCTCAATGTCCAAAACAGTGCAAATATAACTCATCAATGAAACTTTTCTTCAAAGACATATTAAAACCAATCAATAATAATTGATATGTCAAATTCATCATTTTCAATGTTAAAAGCTTGACTTTTTTCATGGGCATCATCATGCACTTCCATTGGATCTTCTATCTTTGTGAGTTGTCTAAAGTGATCATTTCCAATTAACACTTTCAATAGTGATTGAGCCTAATTTAACATTTTCACCACATGTGTTGCAATAAAATCTTGTGTCTTCAAACCCACTTATTTCATTTCATCTCGAAGAGATATAATAGCATTCATTCTCAACTTAATAAAATCACATTGTAATGCATTATTTTTAATTAATATGCAATATCTTTCTTTTTATAGGAGTCATACTAATGTCATACCTAATAACCAAATAGCATAAACAAAGATAAATTAATAATCATAAAGCATTGAAGTACACTTTCATATTTATTCTATCATAAATCTCACTTTAACTCTTCAGGCTAGGACTATGGGGATTATCAAAAGGTTGTTGGAAAAAGAAATACTTGACAAATGGCAATCTAGTGATCCTTTCCATATATATATGAAAGGATTATAACATCTAAAATGTTAGGCATGCATGAAGGTGGGCATATAGTGTACGCATTGATAATAAACATGAATTTGAATCATATACATTTTCATCTAATTATTCATTTAAAGATAATGTCGATTTGCATCATGTCTCAAAAACCATAAATAATCTTTAATAACTATCTCAAACATTTTATATATTTTTGGTCAAGGAAAATTTTAGGGGTGACATTTAGCCTGGGTGAAATAATGAGGTTTCCAATTTTGAAAAGGAGATTTTTTTCTTATTCAAGGATTTTATAATATTTCACCTAAAAAAAAATGTAAAATATGTTTTATAAATTAACTCAGACCACTCAAAAATATATAATATGTCCATGATAACTTGATTTCACCCTCAAAACTTTACACTTAACCACAAATTTTCCTTTAATTCTTGGATTCAGGGTTCGATGGGAACAATTTTTACTGGAAATTATTCAAAACATGATTTTATATGCATGATATACCTACTTTACACTTAACCACAAATTTTCCTTGAATTCTTGGATTCAGGGTTCGATGGGAACAATTTTTCCTAGGAATTATTCAAAACATGATTTTGTGTGCATGATATCACCTTGGAATTATTAGAACCAAGCTTTTACGGTATGATGTTGCCAACAAATTTTTGGAATGTGGTTTTATGGGCACGAATTTACCTTGGAAATCTTGAAAGTAGGTTTTAAGGGAATCATTTTTCATAGAATCATTCTCCTTGCTCCAAATTTAGTTGGATTTATTGGAATCAAGGTTTAAGAGAACACTTTCTCATGTAATTACTTGACAGTAAAACCAAAAATTGATGTGGATTTCTTGAAATTAGCTAGATTTTATTGTCATAAAAATTATTGGGCTAGACATGGAAAGCATCAACAACAAACTCACTATAACTTCCCTCCCATGTGGCATAAATAGTGGTTTTAGTTTGTGTTTCTAATATTAGTGGGGGGACTTGTGATGTTTCAATCTTCGAAATATCTAGTGTTGTTTTCTTTATGTTAAATTGTTATGCATCAAACACCCAAATAACATAAAAATAGAAAGAGAAGTAACTATGTGCCTTGAGAATGAGATAGAATAATGAATGAGAAGCCTCTTCAAGAGAGAAACTTTTACAATATAACTAATGCACAAGATGATATTATCTCTAAAACTAGGTCTCCTTGGCATATATAGAAGACAAAGGGTACAATTGCAATTAAAGGGTCTGTTTGACCATTAAAGGGCTTAGTTGACCAATAAGGGTAACACTAATATAACAATAGAAATATGATAACTCAATATCCAGGGCTTAACATGCCCCCCCCCCTTCAAACAAGTGTTTTCCTCAACACTTGATTAGTTGTGGATGTTTCTGCATGAAGAACTTATCTTTCCATGTTGCCTCTTCTACTCATAGGTTTTTCCACTTTATGAGGTACTCATTAATTTCTTGATTTTGTAGTTCTTTGATCCATGTTTCAAGGATTTTTTCTAGTTCTAGTATGGTTTTTCATTCTCCATTAATCTCTGGTAAAATACTATGAACTAGGATCTTGTTTCTAATTACCTCCTTTAAGCAAGAAAAATGGAAGACTAGATGTACATGTGAATATGGAGGCAACTCCATTTTGTAATCCATACTTCCAATCCTTTAAAACACCTTATAGGGACCATAGTACTTGGGTGATATTTTGTTGTCCTTTTGTTGCTTGAACGATATCTATTTGTATGGTTATAAATGGGGACATTCTTAATGAAGTATAGAAGGACATGTTATATCACCATTTTGCCAAGGGAAATCACTCAACCCATCATGTGTGTTTATCAAATGCAAAGCAACAAAGACACCCTTCTAGACATTTATTCACAATCTCAATTTTCCCATCAGATTGAGGATGGTAAGAGTAGTTGTGAACCAATTGAGTACCCATAGAGTAAAACAATTTAGTTCAAAAATTACTAGTGAAAAATAGATCTCTGTCACTTACAATAATCTTGGGGATTTCGTGTAACTTCTGAACTATTTCCATGAATGTTGTAGCTATTGTACTTGTTTTAAAACGACGAGAAATAAAGAAAAAATGGGCATGCTTTGTGAGTAGATCCACCACTACCATGATATCATTCTTTCCTTTGGACTTTGGTAGACTTGTAATAAAATGAATTAAGACCTATTCCCAATGTTGACTTGGTATAGATAATGGTAGTAGAAGACCCAAGTTCTTGATTGTCTCTCCCTTATTCTGTTGACAAACCAAACATTCAACCACAAACTTTTGAACATCAATTTTAAGACCTTCCCAGAAAAATCCTTCTTGATCATGAGGTAAGTTTTCAGAAAC
This sequence comes from Picea engelmannii, assembly GCA_009831015.1. Lineage (NCBI taxonomy): Eukaryota > Viridiplantae > Streptophyta > Pinopsida > Pinales > Pinaceae > Picea > Picea engelmannii. The sequence goes on along the minus strand of ML782600.1, from coordinate 617,833 downwards.
CTTGAATGTCATCCTATAGGAGAAGTGTGCAATTCCAAAAGGAACTTCTATTTGATTTGGGAATTATTACATAAATATAGGTAATATTGATACCATAGTGAATCATTATTCCACACAAATTTTTCTAATGCACTCAGGTCCTCTTGTAGTTGTTGAATGATCTTGCATACATTTTGATATTACTTCCATTATATCCTTACTTATTCCACCCAATCAGATTGTGGGATGGAAATAGCACAAAGTAACCCCTATGTGTCTTCTCATTTCCTTGAAAATGCATTTGCCACCACATTTCCTTTTCTTTTTTTGTAGATAATTACAAAGTAATAACCAAGCATCTTTATAGTCTATTTTTGTTGCTCTTCTAAAGATAATTGTTGTTACAAGAAGTATTTCATACTATCATAATTGTTTTACCTTGAATTGTCTTCCTATTAGGTAAGAGCACCATTTCTTAATTGTATGTAGTATGGCCAACATTTCATTTTCATAAATAAGTTTGAGTAAATTCTTTCTTTTAAGTTGCCTACTTCCAAAGGCAAGGGGCCTTCCTTATTGCATTAAAATTTCACCAATGCCATGCCCCAAGGTATCACACTCCACAAAAAAGAGTTTTGTGAAGGCAGGTGTGTCCAAGACACGAGTTGTACACATAGCCTCCTTAAGTTTTTCAAAAGCTTTAGTTACTTCTTGAGTCCAAGAAAATACATCATTTTTCAATAACGTTGTTAGAAGTGTTGTTATTTGATCATAAATCTTGACAGACTTGAGATTTAATTTTATTGGGGTCCACTTTAATGCCTTCATGAGATACAATATGACCAAAATATTCCACTTTCTATACACCAAAGGTGCACTTTGAAGGATTTTCATATAGTTGTTTCTCCTCCAATATTTTTAAGACTGTGTCAACATGTTGTACATGCTCTTCCCAAGATTTGTTGTAGATTAGTATATCATCAAAAAATACTAACACAAATATTCTAAGGAAGGGTTTGAAAATACAATTAATCAAGCTTTGAAATGTGGAAGGTGCATTAGTAAGTCCAAATGGAATCACCAAAAACTCATAATGAACTTCATGTGTTTTAAATGTTGTTTTGGGGACATCTTCTTATCTTGTCTTGATTTGATGATATCTAGAACAAAGATCGAACTTGGTAAAAAACAAATCTCACGGCAATTTATCTAGTAATTCATCAATGACAGGAATAGGAAACTTAACTTGAATGGTCATCTTGTTAATATCTCTATAATCTAGACACTTGCCATGAACCCTCACTTTTCACTCATGTATTTGGAAAAAAACATCAATGGAAATAAATGGTTTACCTCCTTTCCAATTTTGCATAGGTACTTCGGTGTTCCAAAATCATGTGTTTTGATCTTTCTTTTACCACCTCGATCACCATATGGATCATATGATAACACTCAGTTCTGAGTTTAACATCTTATGCATGGCATATCATGCTTTTGAGTATCCATGTGATCATCCCAAACTGTATTGATTTGTTTTGTGTTCAATTATTTGCACGATTATAATCATTTGCAGCTTCATCCTGACATCTAGTCAATTGATTTTTTATTTTTTTCACTTGTATGATTGAATGAAGAAATGGGTTGAAAATCCCTCAAACAAAAGAAAACTGTAGAGAAAAATGTCGATAATAACAAGAGCGTAGGAGAGCATTACATTCTAGCGGCAGAGATCTTGATGACTTGCCTTACAAACCACAAGGAAGATTACAATCGAATTCTTCTGTTTCATATTCCAACCATTTCATCTCAGTCAAATTTCGAAAATGACAAGGAGGAGGGGCTCAGATACCTGGGATTTTTCCAGGATGATTCAAAAGACACGCACCAAAAATATTCCAACAATCAATAAACACAGGAACATCGATCTGAGCTTACAAACCTCTGCTACAAATTTACAAACATTGCTTACAAGCCAAATCCCAATCCTTGAAACTCTTAGTTATGAAGGAAGGTAAACACCAAGGCTTGTTTCAATGATGCCCTTTTTGTATATCAGAAATCCCCAACACACAGATTCTTCCAATGTCTCCACTATGAAGCAAACAACCTACAATCTCCATATCAACAATAAGGAGTCGAGCAGATCAACAAAAAAAGGAGTAACCAGTATGGATCTTGCAGTCATAAGGCCCATCCTTGCAAAATTGGACTATACCTCAAAAGAAGGACCGTATATAATGGAAACAAAGGCTGGGAAACCCAATGCAATAAGTAAATCTCTAACAACACAAAGACAAAAAAAATGTGATGAAAGCATATATTTTTTATTCCTGCAACTCTGATCGCCGAACAAAATGTTGTGCTACACAACCACTAAAAAGCAGTGAACTATTGAAGAGAAGCTTTTTTCTGAAATAATATGTATGCCCATAGATCTGTAATAGGATAGTGGATGAGAGGGATCAAGAGTACAGACATGTGTATATCAATGGCGCATACCACTTCACACTGTCATCATTGACATCATCTGTGATGTGATAGATCATTGAATACTTGGAGTTTATGATGGAAAGGTTGATTGTTGAAGGTAGTTCAAATCTAGTTTGTACTATGATCTAAATTGATTTTCTCATTGGCATAAAATAAAATAAAAAATGAACATAAAAATTTGGATATATACAATGATGACAAGATTCAATCAATCTACTCTAATCATGATCAATTGGGAAAATTAGATGGAAAAGACTTTCATTCCAACAAATATCTTAGATATATTAAAACAAAATATCTTTAATTGATTTTAAATATCAAAAGAAATACCTCCTTGAGATTTGTTTGTTTATCGAAGAATAATTGATGTAGCTTGTCTGGTTGCTCCTTTGTTGTTGCATGCTCATATCAACATTATTGGCTACACCTTTCATGGATAACTACCATGAATTCATCAAACCCCTTAATACTAAAGAAGTTATGATACCATGTTAAGAAATAGAACACAAGAAAGGAACAAGAACTTGGCGGAAAAGGCTTTAATCCATTCTTGTTTCATTACAATATTTATTTTGATGATACAAATTTATAGTACATGGATGAAATGTAATATACTAGATATAAAAAGTATGTAAAACAGAAATAAAATGCTAGTAATGGCAGAATAACAGTAATATAACCAGAACAATCACCACAATAGTACTGAAATGATATAAGAATAACAATAGAAATAGCACTTTAATACTGAAATAAATGTTCACGAGCCTCTTCGAGGGGGAACCTCCAGTTGAACAGAGCTCTATTACAATAATATCCAAGCTAGGGTTCTCATACTCTCAACTCATATTTATACTAAATATGCATATCAAAAGAAGCATCAAAAGGAAGATCCTTCTAGAAGCGGAAGCTTCTATTATGTCTTCTTACATCCACCTTGTTCTATTTAATTGAAAGGCCTTATTAATATTGACCTTTATTACATCCGAATATATTATTCTACCTATGTGCGGGTTAGGACCCTAACATGTCTGCCCCCTTAAAAATAGTCTTGTCCTCAAGGCTTGAGATGTGGAAATTGTTGTAGAATGGTAGCTAGTTCCCAAGTGGCATCCGCTGAAGTTGTATCTTTCCATTGGATTAGCACTTCCTTGATGGTTCTCTAATGCAGGCGATGCTCATGCTAGTCCAAAACTGCTTGTGGTTGTAGCCAAATGGATCCTTCTTCAGCTAACTCGGGAAGGTTGGTTTAAATTTGGCACTTAGCTCCAATCACCTTCTTTAAGCATGAAACATGAAAAACAGGATGTAGCTTCAAATGATTGGGCAAAGCTAATTGATAGGCTACTTGTCCCACATGCTTAAGAATGGTATAAGGACCATAAAATTTGGTTGCTAGCTTCTGATAATGCTCGACCTTGAGGGAAGTTTACTTGTCAGGTTGCAGTCGAAGAAACACCTCATCCCCTTCTGCAAATTGACGTTCAGAGCAACCTTGATCTGCTTGTTGCTTCATGCGATTTTGTGCCATGACCAAATTCTCTTTGAGGGTACAGAGAATAGCCTCTCGAACTGTAAGTGTTTGGTCCACCCTCTGGACCTTCGAGGCATCAGGTAAGTATGAGAGAACTGAAGGTGGCTTCTGTCCATATACCACTTCGAAAGGAGTCATGTGTGTTGATCAGGGGATCAAATTTTGCTCAATTTTCAAAGTGCTCGGAATGCGACGAAAACAGTGCCATTGCGTCCGTCTCGTCTTCCTGATTCTTGCGGTATATTTACTTTCGCAAACGGAGTCAGTATGGAGGAGATATCGCAATCTGTCCGCCAAGCCAAACAGGCAAAATTTTGGGATGCTGACTATACCTGTCCGTACAGTCTGTACAGTCCGTACGGTGACGTGGCAGGACCGTACAGACCGTACGAAGGTGATGTGGCAGCTGCTGGTTGGTTGTTCTTTGGCGAATACAGTGTTGACACGTGTCATAAGTGGTTGATAAGGTGCGGACACGTGGCCCAATACTTTGGCGCCATGTGTCCCTATATGATTGGTTAATGATTACTATGTAAAATATATAGTGGGAGTCCGCGGGGTTCGACCCCCGGACCTCCCCATAAGCCAACGACTTCGCACGACCGCCCAACCATTGGGCCACACAATAGTTCTTATTATATATATGTAAATGAATATATTTAAGTTTATGGAATTGTAATGTGGGCGGGGGGTCGCGCCGAGGCTTAGCCCCGGCCCGTGGTTTTTGTTAACGCATATAACCATGACATGAATATATATATTTCCCGACCATTGGCGCATTGTAATGCATTGCATTCTATTGCAATATATTTTAATACATTGCATTGGATATAACCGTGTGTTAGCGCGGGGTTTTGAACCCACGACTCATATGTTAAGTGTTGGCGCGCGGTTCAAACGGTTTGCACGGTTCAAACGGATTAACTCCTTTTTCACCCAGATTTTGGTCCTATGGCCATATGACCGAGTGCCGAGGCGGTTAGGGGCTGGAGGCGCCTTAACCGTCCTACGGTTTGCACCGTTGGCGCGGTTGTGCCCGGTGCCAAGTTTTTACGCTTAAATGAGCGTGTGAGCCAGGTTTGAAGGACAAAGGTGCGATTTGTAGAACCAGAGACAGCAAAGTTGAAGAGGGAGACTTCAAGGAGGCTATCTTCTTCATTTTTCGACCGTTTCAGGTGCCGAAAGAGCCCAGACAGGGGTTTTGGGACGCTGGAAAGCCATTGGAGCAGTCGGTTTGTCATTTTGAGCATTGTAAGGCATGTTTTTGAGCACTTTGAGCAATTTAATAATAATGATCCATTGGAAGCTGGACCAGGAGATGTAGCCCGGAGAGGGGTGAACTTCTTTATCAAGTTGTTGTGTTTATGTGCTAATGTTCAATGTTTTATGCTGCTGTCTATGTGTATTTTACATAAGTAATCCTTAAATTTATGTGTTGCAAATTGATCCGGTTGCTTAAAACACATAACATTTCACTTGCAATAATTATTCAAGTTTTTTTCAAGTCTTCTTCATTTTTAGATCAAGTTGGTATCAGAGCACTGGTTTTGAAGACTTGATTGTTTGCAAGTTTTGTTTCTGATGCTCACAAGGTTGAA
>ML782600.1:587494-597604 GCA_009831015.1 Picea engelmannii | reverse complement strand
AATAACATGGGCGCACATCTGGACGGCCCAGGAAAGGGCGCTTAAATCAACGGTCCACAATGGATTCCAGAGCCCCCCGTCCATTCTTCCTTTAATGGAAGGGGGGGGTCCGGAATGAGAATTAAAGAACGCGCTAAGATCTACGGCCAGGAAACAAGTGCGCAGATCAATGGCTCAAAATGAATTTCGGACCCCCCTGATGTTTTGCTTTTAACCAAAGGGGGGGGGTCCGGAATTGTTATTCTCTTTTGGCGGGCCCCTTATCATAGGTGGCATAAATCTATTGGTCCTGAAGTCATATCACCATATGATATCTGACAGCCCTCGTCATTCATGGACGTCATCTCCCACTTGTCTCGCTGGTTCCCGAGTTAAGTCACCTCCCATAACTGTCGTCAGTCCCTGCTGTCAGACCCCTACCCCTTTCACTCATGACCAGCCCCTTATCACGACTTTTACATCCAATCCCTAGCCTCCACGTCACCCGTCCGTATGTTTTGGCCACTGTCACCTGCCATCTCACCCCCAAGTGGCCCGTTGTCCATTTATTACAGGATAACATGTCCTTTATCTTGATGACCTGTCTCCCGCGCCCGACCGACCCAAGTTTTAAATAAAACTACCGTTATTTCCCCTTTCATTCACTATTCATCCATCGCACCAGAATATTTACCTCTTACGCCTCCATTGCATTCTCGTCGCCTCCATCCACTGTCAGTCGACCCCACTAACTCCGTGTTATTTGCAGGTACTATTGCAGAGATGGCGCCAAAGCCAAGACAAGCAGAGGGAGAGGAGAATCCTTTTCTCTTGCCTCCTGTCGATTTGGAAAAAATACCATTGGTTGACAAAGATAGATTGATCGCGGATACCATATGCGATTTCGATTTCTCATATCTCTAGTTATGGCTCCAGGAGGTGTTCCTGGACCAGAGCGATGAAATTGGAATCTGGGAGGCCAATTTTCCCCTGTACCTTTTTCCTCAGATCCACCACTTTCCCGAATTTTCCCTGAAATGCCAAGCTCATTATATTCCCGACCAGAGGGTCATCATCTCCTCATCCAGAGACGCCATGTTCTTCATCACGCCCGAAGACATAGATCAAATGATGCAAATCCCCCGTGTTGATTCTGCTTCCCCGTTCAACCTAGAAATCCTTACAGATCTGTATCAAAAGATGACCTTTCCCCAGAGAGCTCAAATATTCGAGTTGTTCCTTCCTACCTCCACTCAACTCCCTTCCACAAATCTCCCTTACCCGTCCTCTATGTTCTCCACCAAGGGAAACCAAATCATTTCCTCCCTTTGTGCCCTGCTAGGTTACTATTCCGACAAGTGGGTAGACGAGCCCATTCTGGGTTTTCTATCCATTTTCTCTAATGATGAAAAACCCACCACACAGTTTGATTTCAGTACCTTCTTGGCCAACAATATTCACGAACAGTTCGTGAATTTTGGCACAGAAGGCATGTTCATATATTCGTCCATATTGGCTTACATGTTTGTTTTCTATCAAGCAGATAAATTCAGTTTTTCTATGCAGAAAATGGACGCAGAGGGAAGGCCTCATCCAGTCACAGCGTGGACATCTTTGTTGAAGCACAATTCCACAGAGTATAGCTTCAAGGAATTTATTGATCTTTTCTACCACCCATTGGTTAGCATGTTGAGTGCCATGCCCGAGCCACGAATAAACGACGAAGTCCAGAGAATTCTACATCTCTCGGACAACGCAAAGATAGGGGATTGGTACCTGTATCAAAACCACACCGAGATCCGAGTTTTCAGGTGTGAATTGGCACCCTACAAACTGCCAAAGTATGTGCCGGTAAGAATCTTTGCGTTAGAGTATATAAGGCAGATCATGAATTCCGATGACATTCATTTTGTTTCCCTGAAGAAGAAGCAACAATTGAGAATTAAGGGGCAGATTGGCTCCTTCATCTGCAATAGCTGAGGCACCGGGGAAGAAGTTGATAGACTGTTGAAAGAAATGAAATTCTTTACGAGTTTCCCATGGCACTATGATCCACATGGGGTCATTTCATAAATGCAAGTGAAAAATAAAAACATCCCGTATGTGCACGAGTCCAAGCGTGAGATCGAAAAATTTGCAAATCAGACAGTGTGGGATCTAGACACCTTGGTCGAAGTGGAACAGCAGGTTCCCCCGACCACTATACTTCCAAATTCCACGCCACGGGCCCCTAAGGAAAAAAGGCCTCGACAGGATTCATCTCCGCCTGTCATGGAGGTATCGTCTGAGGAATTCTAGTTGCACACTAAAAGGCCAAAGACAACCACAGTTCCCGTTCCAAGTGGAGAAATAAAAATCTCGCCTGCTACAAAGACCAAGCTTGTCATTCCCCCTTTCAGTTCAAGCTTGTAGAAAGAAATCACTTCAGTTGTGCCGAAGAATTCTACAGACTCCCCATTAGACACTAAACAAGGCAAAACTCGGCCCAAGTTGGGAATTTTCGAGAAGTACGAGCTGATTAAGAAAAGAAATCAAACCCTTCTCAGCAGTACTTACGCTCAATTTAGGAAACAGTGATCCACTGCGCAGCATCGGCTGCTGTCTACGTTTGACACAGAAAGAGGCAGGATGCACATGGCCTTCCTTCAGGCACAGGTACCAGACCCCAACGTGATCACAGATTACAAGAGGGCCACCTTTGAATTCCATACGAAGGACGTACATCCAGCAGATCAAATGGATCTGCACAAACAGGCAGGGGAGATGATAATTCACACATTGGCGCATGCCTCTGCAGCTGCTGCCAAATTGCAGGTGTCACTCAACAACGCCCATACACAACTCAAACTCGAGAAGATTTCATCATTCGCAAAGGATAACAGAATTAAAACTTTGGAGGAGTTGGTCCTCAAGATTGGATATGATCCCTCGAATGTCAAAGATGCAGAAGAGATGATAAAGAAGAAGAATGCAAACATCGCCTCCCTGAGGAAACAACTGAAGCTTCCTCCTACAGAAGACTCACAGGAGAAGGAGATAGCAGAAAAAGAAGGCGAGAAGGACGAAATGCTTAAGCTGCTCATGGAGCAGAATGCCCAGCTCAAAGAAATGGAAGCAGAGATGGAGAAACTGCTAAAGGAGAAATAACAGCTGAAGTCTATGGAGGCCATCCCATTGACTGCTATCCCAATCCCAGGGACAAGCACAGCAACAGTAATAGCAATTCCATCCACAACACCAGTGACACCACAGGAAGGGACAGCCGATCTCGCCAAATCAATGGAGAAAATGAGCCTACAAGAGACAGAAATCAGCAGGCTTAAGAAAGAAGTTGAGAACCTCCAGGAACTCAAAACTTCTTTCCAGACCAGTCTCTCCAAAGAGAAACAGGTAACTGAGAAGCTAAAGAAGGAACTACAACAGCTCCAAAAGCAAACCATGGCAGGGAAGACTTTGGCTGAGGTCAAATAGAATGTATGGACAGATATCACAAAGTCCATGAATGAAATCTGGCCCATGATCCAAATCATGTTCGAACAGAATGAGTTGGTCCAGACGAGTAAACAGGCTATTGAGAAGATCAGAGTGGAATTGGGAGATAGACCAACTCAGGTAAATGATATAATCAGATTCCTAGACCAGAGAAGAGTTAGAAGAGTTGAAGATAGAGGACAGAACATAAACCATCCTTGAGGTCAAAAGATTTTTGACCAAGAGGGGATTGATGCTTCAGCTAGAATAAAATGTTCAGACCATGGACCTGGGGTACAAAAGTTTTTCAGTAAGATTGATGCTCTCCAAAAGAAATGCCTACCTGGTATGAAGGTCGTTAATGACAAACTAATGACACTCCAAGATTACAAGAAGAGATTAGTTGAGGTGCCTAAGGACAGTTCAAAGTTCGCTGGCATACAAGGGAGAATCACTGGCAAAGCATTCCTGGACGCCCTTCAATTTGACATCATCATCCAACACGAGATTCGATACATATTCCTCACCAAGCCCACATTCGCCAAATATACAGAAATGGACAAAGTGTATCAGAGACTACTCAAAGTCACGGTGCCTAGTCACATCAGATGGGAGGAACTCTATGATCTGCTCGATTAGCAGATGAGTTGTCCAGATCCAGTCACCTGTCTAGTCAGAAGAGGTTGTGCAAAAACCTCGCCAACGGCCTACCCCATAATTTCCGCGTGCAGTTGCACCAAGTCACCAAGCAGTTTTGATCAGTTAAATTAGTTAGACTAAAAATATAATGAGCACGTCCTGATTAGTTATGACAGGAACGTTTGTATTTTGAATTATAAATACTTCACTTTCCGAGGTATGGAGGGTTGTTGATTCTCACACCCTAGCGCTATCAGGCTGTAACATTTTTGAAGAGATCTACCATTAATGAAAAGGAGGCACTTTTACAGGATTCTTGCGTGTATTCACTGGTGATGTTATTTTCTAAGTTGAATGTTTTTTCTTGCTTTGTGATCATATTGTTTTCTGAAACTAATCTTTAAAAGTAGCGTATGTTGCAAGATTTATCTTAGATACCCTATTTCTGACTCGGAAAGGTTTTAGTGTTTATCTTCTGGTGTATTCAATTAAGGAATTCTTAATTGCTTCTTAGTTGAATTTATCTTTCTCATCTTTTCTTCTGTCCAGCATTTAAATTATTAAAGATCCTGTGAGTATATTATCTCGCCCTGTGGAAGTCTTTCTTTACGTTTCTGGTTGTATTTCATATTTTATGTAAGCGCAGACCCCATAGCCCAATGGACGTGTAAACCATCTCAACCGATTCAAAAAACACTTTTACAACAAAAACCTACCTATTTCTTTAACTAGCCTAATATCTAAAGTTAAAAACAAAGCTAAATCCTATAGAGAGATCCCTCTCTGAAGCTGGAAGGGCTAGATCCCATCTTTAAAAGCGGTTGGATAAAGTTACCTTAGTAGATTTATTCTGTTTCAACCTCTGGGAAATTTACCGAGTGCTAACATAATGGCGACTCCACTGGGGAAGAACTAAAAATCAATAATTTCACATCTTCTTTCCCCTAAAAAAGAACGTTTAAGTTTGAAAAGAAAGAAATGTAAGGTTGATCAAACATTGTACCTATTATTTTCAGACTCACAAAATAAAAAATATATATATATAAATCCAAAAAGAGTTCTGGCTCCCAAGAAAGTCCACACTCGATCTCATCCAGACCCAGAACCTTCTATAGGGATAGATAACCCCGAACATTTGCTCAGGCGAAAGACTTCGGTTGTCGCTCCTTCCTTTTCAGTTAAGCCAGTTATCTCTCAAAATCTTAATCTTGATACCTTTCCACAGCGAAGCCTGGTTAGAACACGGTCTGGCATTTTTTTGACTGGACTCGTCTTTGACCCAACTGCGTTGCAACCCCGAACCCCTGAAGTCTTGTCTCCCACGACTAAACTACAAATCGCCACCTCCGTACTGTCCAGTCCCTCGTCCTCGTCTTTAGTCGCTACATCGCCGACCATCCAAGTTGTCGTTCCACCTCCTCCATTCATCATGGCAACGTGATATACTCCTTTGGTGTTGGTTGCGCCGTTACATCCCATGCCCCAAGACTATCGAACAAGACTTCCACAGTACGATGCAACGGGACCTTTGAACGCTCAACAACATGTTGACAAAATGAACGATTACTTTGACTTACAAGAAGTTGATGAGGCCGATGTGCAAATGCGATTGTTTTCCCAAAGCCTGACAGGCAACGTCAAGAAATGGTTCAAATATTTACCTGCCACCTCAGTCCCTGACCTTGTCATGTTCCAAAGAAGTTTTCTCGACAGATGGGAGGTAAAGAAAAACCCTCTCCAGTTCTTGTCAGAATACGAGAATATAAGAAGAAATCAAGGCGAGACGGTTCAAGACTATTGCACCTGTTTTAACAACCTATACAATGCAATCCCAACTGAAATCAAACCCCCATAGGGTCTTTCATTAATTAAATTCCCCGACGGATTTGATGCTGACATGTCTTACCAGTTAAGAGAAAGAAATTCCACCACCCTGGAAGACATGCAGAAAAGTGCTATTAGTGTGGAGGCCAATCTGTTGGCAAAGAGAGCACGACAGAGATCCAAAAGGAGAGTCACGATTAAAGAGGAACCTTCCACGTCGTCCTCAGATTCCAAACTGGATTCTTTGATCCGAGCAGTAGAATTAATGATGGAAAGACTGACGGTGTCTGACAAAAATACTCCAAGAGACAACCCACCTGCTCCTCAGGTTCGGAATCCCAACTTCAGGAGAAACCCTCCTCAAGTCAGACAGAGAGATCCTAGGGATCAACGAGAACAAAGAGGTCATGATCAGCAGATCAGACCTCCCTTGCAAGAAAATTATGCTGATGAAGGGAGGGAGGTGATTGAGGAATTGGAGGACACTCATATTAACCTCATGGGCATTCATGACAACGAGGCCATTTTCCTTACCCAAGAAGAGCAGGAACTCTTTCTGCTCAATCAAACAAAGGTGAGTGAGGAAGCCGACGATGCAGAACAGCAAGCCTTTGAAAATGCTATTCTGGAGGTACACCGGCAGTACAATCTGCGGAGCAAGAAGACAGAAGGAAACTCTCCAAAGAAGACCACTGAAACAAGGAAGGCAGTTGAAACCGAAAAGACCTCTAAGCAATCTGTTGAGAAAACCCCTGAATCATCTACTAAGAAGACTCCTGAGAAAACTATTGCTGAGAAGATTCCTGAGAAGAGGAAAGTTGACGCCCCCATGAAGAAAAATATCACCATTCTGAAAAGGCCATCACAGCCCGAGGTTTCACCTGTTAACTCACCAAGTACTTCTGAGCAGAAGAATATGGTGGACAAACCAGAATCGATGAGCAGAAACCCTACACCTTTCATCCTTGAGGGGGAATTAGCCAAAATAAAAATTTCCATCCCACTTACAAAGTTGATGACCAAAGGCAATTACCGTTCACAGGTGATCAAAGCACTGGCCATTGAACCTGACATAGGCACAAAGGCCTTAACCATTGGATCAGGAAACCATTCAGACACTGTGAACCTTACTGACGATCATCCTGAACTCCTTTTCGAACCTGAAGTAGATGGTCGAGATGATATTGGGGAGGTTTATCCTTTTTACATCAGTTTAAACATACATGAATTGATCTTGCATAACGCTATGCTGGATTAGGGCGCTTCACATAATCTTATGCCTAAAGCAGTAATGGAAAAGTTGGGACTCGAGGTAACTAGACCATACAAGGATTTACACTCATTTGACTCTAGCAGAGTTAAATGTATTGGTTTGATTAAATATTTATGCATCACCTTGGTTCAAATCCCTGCCAAAAGCATGGTAATGGATGTGGTGGTTGCAGACATCTCGTCGAAGTATGGAATGTTGCTATCCTGGTCTTGGGGAGCTAGTTAAAAGGAACCCTACAGCTGGATATGTCCTACGCCACTATCCTAGTGTTTGGGCAACAGAGGAGGTTATACAGAGAAACACTGATGAAGTACATGGTCAGTAGCCAAGAAAAACCGCACAACTATCCCCTCTACTCTACACATTCCGATCTAGATTTGTTCATATTGTACAATGATGGTGATACGGAGGATCAGGTTACTCAGCTGATGGAAGACACACCTAGTCAAGATGAAGGCCCAGAAACCATTGAGGTAGCTAAGATGAAGAATGTGATAACTGAAGAGTTACCCGCTGATTTTTCGAGCATGGATTTTGATGGTGCAGTGAGTAAAGAAGGAGCAGGAGCTGGAGTCTGGTTTCATAATCACAGGAAAAGGTATTCAGAGAATCACTCTTATAAATTAAATTTTCAATGTACTAACAATATTGCCGAGTATGAAGCTTTGATGCTCGGCCTGAAGCTTTTGAAGAAAGTTGGTGCTAAGCAGATAATGGTAAGAGGTGATTCTGAATTGATAATCAAGCAAGTCAAAGGTGAGTATGCTTCTAAACACCCTCGTATTAGAGCTTATAAGAATGTTGTTCTTGATGCTTTGAGATGTTTTACTGAGGTCAACTTGCAGGTAATGCCGAGGGGACAGAATATTCTGGCCGACGGATTGGCTACGTCAACAGCCACCTGTAAGATTCATTTTCGCCCGACTCGCCCATATACTGTTGAGGTGAGATGCAGACCGACAGTTCCCGACAACATCAGGTATTGGCAAGTTTTCGGTAACGATGATCAGATCGAGGATTTTCTGCAATGTAAGAACGATTTTGAATGTACAAATATAGATTTAGAAAATGAAAAAGAAAATGTAAATAATTCTGATTTTGGAATAGATAGTGTGAATACTGTAGATTCAGGAGAGTTAGGGGATGACGAAATGGATGTCGATGTTTTACAGTTGAAAAGTAATGTTTTACCTAGAGGTCTTGTTCCTTTAGAAGATCTGTTTGACTGTAATGACGTAGCTAAAAATCCAAAAATAGAAGCCCATGGACAAGAGGTAGAAGACTGTAATATAGGGACCAAAGAGAAACCTAGGATGGTTAAACTGTCTAAATCTTTACCCCCAGAGAAAAAACTCAAATACATTGAGTTGTTTAAAGAATATTCGGATGTCTTTGCATGGGGATATGAAGATTTGAAGGCCTATGATACCAGCATCATACAACACAGGATTCCCATAAAAGAAGACCAAAAACCGTTTAGGCAGAAACTTAGGAGGATAAATCCCAAGTTGCTCCCTCTGGTAGAAAAGGAAATCAAGAAAATGTACGACGCCAAAATCATAGTTCCATTACGTTTCTCCAAGTTGGTCTCTAATCTGGTTCCTACACGTAAGAAAACCGGGGAAATTAGACTCTGCATAGATTTACGAAATCTGAATAAAGCCTCCCTGAAGGATAATTACCCCTTGTCGAAGATGGACCACCTCCTGCAAAGAGTGGTTGGGTCCAAATGAATTTCTCTACTAGATGGTTTCTCTGGTTACAATCAGGTCTTAGTTCACCCGGACGACCAAGAAAAAACCGCTTTCACCACCCCATGGGGCACTTTCATGTATGTGAAAATGCCTTTCGGTCTAATGAACACAGGAGCCACATTCCAGAGGGCGATGGATATCGCTTTCGTGGAAGAAACAGGCAAATTTATTGTCGTCTATTTAGATGACGTGACTGTATTTTCCCAATCTAATGACGAACACCTAAGGCACCTTAGACGAGTTTTCGAGAAATGTAGAAGGTTTGGGATTTCTTTAAATCCTAAGAAGTGTCTTTTTGGGTTAGAAGAAGGAAAACTGTTGGGACACATCATCTCTAAAGATGGAATCAAAATAGACCCCAGCAGAATTGAGGCCATACTAAAGTTAGAACACCCAAGAAACCTCAAAGAACTACAGTCGTTTATCGGACAAATTAACTTTCTACGAAGATTCATTCCAAATCTGGCCGAACTCCTCAGAAACATCACTAACATGCTTAAAAAAGACGTAAAAATAAAATGGGACTCTGAGTCCAGACAATCTTTCGAACAGGTCAAACGAGCACTCACAGAAGCCCCGGTTTTGATCAGTCCGGATTTTACTAAGGATTTCTATCTCTTTTCTTTCGCCTATGAACATACTATAGCGGCGGTTTTACTGCAGAAAAACTGCGAAGGGTATGAACAGCCCATAGCTTTCTTCAGCAAAGCACTAAGATATGTTGCCCTAAATTACAAGATCATGGAGAAGCAAGCTTTTGCTTTGGTAAAATCTCTAAAGGACTTTAGGGTCTACATTCTCCATTCCCACACCATAGCTTATGTTCTGAACGCGGTTGTAAAGGACATCTTGACACAGGACAATCCGGATGGAAGAAGGGGAAAATGAATTGCTGTCATTTTAGAATACGATTTATAAATCAAGCCCACTAAACTAATCAAAGGTCAAGGCCTTGCTAAATTAATGGCTGAATATAACTTCCAAGCTCTTGACATTAATTTTCTAGATGTGGCAGATGAACAGGGCAAGATGGCGACTCCAAACGTTAGAGAGGTATTTCTAAACTCTCCATGGTATGCAGACCTTATATTCGTTTTACAAAATTTACAAGCTCCCCCTGGTTTAACTAAGACTAAAGCTAGATTTTTAAAGTTGAAAGCTTTGAAATTC
>ML782600.1:559421-577800 GCA_009831015.1 Picea engelmannii | reverse complement strand
CACATTGAGAACTTCCAAAGATTGAATATAAAGGTAACAGATATTCTAGATGAGCACTTGATTGATGTATTCATAGGAACTTTAAGAGATAACATTCAACATGAGGTTCGCCTTTGGGAACCCAAATCATTGGAGAATGCATTCAGGGTGGCAAGAAATTTTGAAAGTAAAAATATGGCTATGGCTACTAGAAGGACCATTCCTAACATATAGAGAGAGAATAATTATCCTTCTTCTAAAACACCTCAACCTACAAGGTTGACACCTCAACAATTGGAGGAAAGAAAAGCAAAATGTTTATGCTTTAATTGTGACAGCAAGTACAGTAAGGGACATAAGTGTGTTGAGAAGAAATTATTCTACATAGATTGTGAAGAGGAAGAAGAACAAGAACATGAAAAAGAACCATCTCAAGATGAAAAAGTAGAATCAATTTCATCTGAAGAGTTGACTCCCACAATATTGTGTAATGCATTGGATGGAATTAGCACTACTCAAACCCTCAAGATCAAAGGATATATCAAAAAGAAAAAGGTAATAGTCCTAATTGATTCTAGCAGTACTCATAATTTCATTCACTATAAATTAGCCAAAGACCTCAATTGCTTTGTATATCCAGCACCAGAGTTTCAAGTAATGATTGCAGATGGAGGAACTATCAATTGATCAGGAAAATGCAATAAGATCAATCTTACTATGGGGGAATATGTAATGAATAGTCCAATGATTTCTATACCCATGGGTGGTGTTGATGTTGTACTAGTAATCCAATGGTTACAATCATTAGGAACAGTGGCTTTTAATTTTCAAGAACTTTTCATGAAATTTTCATTCGAAGGAAAAGAAATTGAATTAAGAGGTATCACAGGGAAACCCGGTAAGGTGATAAGCTCTAATGACATGAAAAAATTATTGAAAAAGGGGCATCAAGGTGTTATTGCATAACTATGCTCACTAGATGTTCAAACATCTAAGCCATCTATTCCTCTAGATCTCCAAGGGATCATTGATAAGCATTCCAAATTATTTGAATATATTCCCAAAGGTCTTCCACCCACTCGAAATCATGATCATGATATTCACCTAATTCTGGAGAGTGTTCCTGCTAACATCAGGCCATACCGATACCCTTATGCCCAGAAGAGTGAAATTGAGCGCATGGTTGAAGAAATGTTAGAGGCTAGAATTATTAGACCTAGCCAAAGTTCTTACTCTGCACCAGTGATAATGGTATTCAAGAAAGATGTCTCATGGCGTATGTGTCCAGATTATAGAGAGCTCAACAAGATCACTATTAAAGATAAGTTTCCCATTCCTGTCATTTATGAATTGTTAGATGAACTACATGGAGCAATCTATTTCTCAAAGTTGGATCTTCGTTCAGGGTATCATCAGATTAGAATGAAGGAAGAAGATATCCCAAAAACAACATTCTGAACTCATGAAGGCCATTATGAATTTTTGGTCATGTTTTTTGGCCTTACAAATGCACCTTCCACATTCCAAGGGTTGACGAATTCCATTTTCAAGCCCATCCTTCGAAAATTTGTGTTAGTATTTTTTGATGATATACTAATCTATAGCAAGTCTTGGGAGGATCATGTGTGACATGTTGACAAGGTGCTACAACTACTAAAGGAGCAACAACTATATGCCAAACCATCCAAATGTTTCTTTGGAGTGAATGAGGTAGAGTATCTGGGTCATATTGTATCTCATGAAGGTGTCAAGGTAGAATAACAATATTAAGGCCATGATGGACTGGCCGATTCCCAAAACATTGAAGAATCTTAGAGGATTTTTGGGTTTGACAAGTTACTACCACAAGTTTGTTCGACACTATGGAAGAATAGCATTACCTTTAATGGCACTAACTAAGAAGGATGCATTTTCATGGACTCCAGAGGCAACTAAATCTTTTGAACAACTTAAAGAGGTGATGTGCAAAGCTCTTGTCTTGACCACTCTAGACTTCACAAAAACCTTTATTGTGGAATGTGATGCCTTGGGAAATGGAATTGGTGTTGTCCTAATGAAAGAAGGAAGGCCCCTAGCTTTTGAAAGTCGGCCACTCAAGGGAAAGGACTTACACAAACCCATTTATGAGAAGGAAATGATGGAAATACTACATGCATTGAAGAAATGGCATCCTTACCTAATAGGTAGGCACTTCAAAGTCAAAATAGGTCATGATAGTCTTAAATACTTCTTGGAACAAAGACTATCTTCAGAAGAACAACATAAATGGGTAACCAAGATATTGGGTTATGATTTTGAAATCGTCTATAAAAAAGGGAAGCAAAATGTTGTCGCAGATGCACTCTCAAGGAAGGATGAATATGTTGAGGCCTTTCTCTATGTTATCTCGATCATCCAACCCGATTGGATAATAGAAGCAAGGGATGAATGGAAGAATGACGAAAAAGTGTGGACTCTCATTCAAAGGTTGTAGCAGGATTCCAGTACATCAGATACATTTACATGGAAAAATGATTCACTATGGTACAAAGATCGCTTATATTTATGTAAGAAATCCCAACTCAAACAAAAGGTACCATTGGAATTGCAAACCTCTCCAATAGGAGGGCACTCGGGATTTTTAAAAACCTACCATAAGGTCAAGAAGGAATTTTGTTGGGATGGCCTTAAAAATGATGTTCAAAGGTTTGTGGAAGAATGTTTGGTTTGCCAACAAAATAAGGTGGAAACAATTAAGACCCCAGGTCTTTTACAACTGTTATCCATCCCAAGTCATCATTGGGAGGAGGTTTCCATGGATTTCATCATAGGGTTACCGAAGTCTGAAGGAAAGAGTGTCATCATTGTGATTGTTGATAGACTGACCAAGTACGCACACTTTTGTGCACTCTCTCATCCCTTCAAAGCTAGTACAGTTGCCACCGCATTCATGAAAACAGTTCAAAGCTACATGGAAGCCCAAAGATTATTGTAAGTGACAGAGATCCCATATTCACTGGACATTTTTGGACAAAATTATTTTTTTGTTTGGGTACTCAATTAACTCATAGCTCATCCTATCATCCTCAATCTTATGGAAAAACCGAGATAGTGAACAAATGTCCGGAAGGCTACCTTTGTTACTTCATCTCTGATAAACAAACACAATGGTTCAAATGGTTACCCTTGGCAGAATGGTGGTATAACACTTCCTTTCATACTACAACAAAAATGCCACCATTTATGGCACTCTATGGATACCACCCTCCTTCCATCACTTCTTCTCTAAAAGAAAAATCTAAGGTTCAAGTAGTGGAAGATCATATCGAGCATCAACAACAAGTTCTCCAAATATTAAAGGACAACCTGACCATGGCACAGAATCGTATGAAACAACAAGCAGATCAACATTGTAGTGAAATAAGTTTTGAAGTAGGGGATTGGGTGTTTTTAAGACTACAACCATACAAGCATATGTCCCTCAAGCAAGCTAAGAAGGATAATAAATTATCACCAAAGTAATATGGCCCTTATAAGGTGTTGCAAAAGATTGGTACTATGGTATACAAATTGGAGTTACCTGCATCTTCATGAGTACACCCAATTTTCCATGTTTCATGCTTAAAGAAGGTTATAGCTGACAAGATCCCAGTTCAAACCATATCACCAAAACTTGGCGAGGAAGGAAAACTCATATTGGAGCCTGAAGCCATCACTGACACAAGAATTCGCCAGCTGAGGAATAGATTCATTTCAAAGTATCTCATTAAATGGAGGAAACTACCGGCTGAAGATTCCACTTGGGAAGATGAGTCTTTTATATAGAAGCATCCAGAGTTACTCAAGCATTGTGGACAACACTTGTCTCAAGGGGAGGGGCATGTTAAGCCCTAAATAGTGGCTCATTACCCCTTAATTGGGGCATAATATATTAGTAATGGTATTTTATTTATGTCGGCTTTAGTCCATTAGTTGTAATTGTACCTCCTAGTCTCCTATATATACCAAGGAGACATTTTCATTTTCAATCAGCTTGTAATTGTACATTTATGTGGGCATAAGGAGGTTGCCCCCTCGAAGAGGCTTATTATTTGAATTTCTCTCTTTTTCAAGGCATTGAGTACTTATTCTGAGGTTTTTCTATGCTATATTGATATTTGGTTCTTAACAAAGAGCTGGTAGAAAAATCGGGATAGTTGTAGGAGAATATTAGTTGGGTTATGAGTTTTATGAGTTGCGAGTGGATTATGAGAGACCACCCTCTTTTGTGGATTACTAGCCTTAAATCAGGGGTGACTGGTCGTTGATATTTGGAATAGTTAGTCTATGGTTGGGTGGAACTTATGTCCCAAGCAGTTGGTTGCATAATTCTTGTTCAAAGATAAGTGTTTTATCTTGTTGTTGATTTATCTACATGTGTTATTGTTGTGCATGAACTATACATAAATTAGAATGACTTATATGTCATTGTAATGAGCAGTTTAGTTGCATTTCATGTTGATTATTAACATGATTTAGATGCATTTTTTTATGTTTATGGACAGTAGCTAAATATGTTTTAAATTTGTAGTTGTAAGCTATAGGAAATTGGCTAACAGTAAAAGAATTACTTTAGTTAGCAGAAATTTTGCTTTTATGTGTACTACGCACCGTAGTGTCCCTTGATTGGGCTAGGGAACATTTCATTATGGTATCAGAGATGTAAAAAGGGAGATTTTTGTGTGGCATGGCCCAACCTAGGTGGTTAGGAATGTTCCAAAGTGGTATCAAAGCCCAACTTTCAACATTGATCCTAGATGGGTCGAGTTAATATAATGTTGAAACGGAAATTCACAAAGAATTAATTCTAGAGTTATACTCGAGTCTGAAGAATACTGGTCTGAATAATACTGCAGTGATGAAATGCCCAAATGAATAACCAAGAAGAAATGTACAGTGATTTGGCAACCCAAAAATAGTTGTGTGGTAATAGATCTTGTCTGTTTTAATATGTTTATGTTTATGTCCCCAAGGGTTAGGTATTCAAGGGTTCTACAGACAAGGGTTTTCCCTGTACTATAGCTCTCTGATATACGTGCGAGGTCCAACAGTAGTACTTGGCCCAATATCTCAGGCCACTAACTAAGGAGGATAGGTCGTACCCTTAGCCGTACTACCCGACTACCCAGGTACTAGAGAGTATCTTCCCGAGTATTGTTCTCGGTGGCACTATAGCAGTTAGACGGACGATCGATTTATCTAAAGAGGGCTTCAGGTAATCTAGTACAATCCGTACACAAGTGTTGTCTGATGCGCTACCACTCAAAGGGGTACCAACAGGGGTTACAGGGGTGGCAAACAGATGTGCACTTAAGTACCACTTGTATTTCCTGCGTGTATGAATCGGTCAACCGCGGGTTTATGCGTGTAAGGACAGATCTTTGTGGGTTAAAGACGTCGAAATACGTCTCTACCCTGAAAAAAAATTAACCCACACTTTCTGCCTAGGAAAGTGTTCTGATACCACTTTTAATATACTAAATATAAAAAGCATGCAGAACATAAACAAAATGCTAGTAATGGAAGAATAACAGTAATATAACCAAAACAATCACCACAATAGCACTGAAATGATATAAGAATAACAATAGAAGTAGCACTTTGATACTGAAAGCAATGTTCACAAGCCTCTTCGAGGGGGCAACCTCTAGTTGAGCAGAGCTCTATTACAATAATATCCAAGCTAGGGTTCTCATACCCTCAACTCTTATTTATACTAAATATGTCTATCAAAAGAAGCATCTAGGGGAATATCCTTCTAGAAGCGAAAGCTTCTATTAGGTCTGCTTACATTCGCCTTATTCTATTTTATTGAAATTCCTTATTAATATTGACCTTTATTACATCTGAATATATTATTCTACCTATGTGCGGGTTAGGACCCTAACATGAAACCACCTCATAAACTATATTTACTCTCACACTGACACATCATCAAGAGATAAGACTAAGAGGATGTAAAATAGGATCAAGTACACACTTAGGATAAAAACAATATCCAAATAATGTTAAATACATAAAGGTGGTGTAGAACTTCATAATTGTATAGGGATACATAGGCTAATAAAATAAACATGAACAAACTGACGTTGAAATTTACTCAATCAAGAAGATAACACAAATTGAAAATCAAATATGAAAGTACACAATAATTAAAAAGTTGAAACACTTCATAAATATATAAGAGATGAAATACATCCTCATACTCACACAGTATCACAAGTTGGTACAACTTCAATCTCTCCAAACCTTATCTATGAAAACCTAGCCACCAACTCCTCTTAGCCAGGAATCACTCCTAACCAATGTTAGTTTCTTCATCAAATATCCTCCCTAGCTCCTACACTTGCATTCCACAAGTGTGAAAGGCATATCCTCTTCTCCTCCTCTTCAACAATTATAGCAAATAGCACTAGGGTTTCCCAAACCCTATCCTTCTCTCACAAGAGATACAAGAGCAATGCTTCTTTTACCCTCTACAGTTTCTCACAAACCCTATCTTCATTGACTCCTTAGGGTGAAACCCTAACTCCATAATTATCCTTGAACTTCTCCAATAAATCTAGCACTCCAAAAAAAAGAGTCGTAATACAATTAAGAGTACAAAGAGAGAGAGACACTAGTGCACTCAACTCCTCACATATCTAATACAAGTGAGTGATGAATGAATCCACAAAAGAAAGTATTTAAAAATGAATCTCTCCTCCCTGTATTTATATGATATGAGAAGAAGAAGGTCAACAATGTAATAGTGGTCCTAGTCCACTACAGGAAATCTATACACAAGAATATAGGTCGGAATGTGAAGCACTCCCTCTACATGTAAAAGATGTCAAGATCCAAGGTGAATATGTCCAACAAGCAAGGCTCCAAGGAATGACCACTCCTCAAAAAATGTACAATGCTCCACCTTCACAAGCCTCCAAAGCTCCAACATTCCTCCTACACCATATTCTCCTTTGGGTCCACCCCACCTACATGATCACTCCCTCAACCAAAACATCCTCGAGTCAAGCACAACCAACCAAGAATCCCCATTCCATATAGAGCTCAATGCCATGCACAAAACTCCTCCTCCATAGCAGGTCGACATCCAAGTAACCAACCAACCCTCCATGTGTGCATCATGAAAATATCACCAAACTCCATAAGCCTCCAATGCTCCAAAGAATAATGACACACAAGTTCTATCAATCACTACACAAGCCACCTCTCATGTATATGTGCATCAAGACACAACTAATGGTTATTCATACTCCATCACATGATGCACCCCCAAGAATGGTTTAAACACTCTAGAAGTAACCTTGAAAGCTAACACTCCCTTCTTTATGAGGAAAGTGTTTTCACTGACACCAGTCTTCTCCCTTGGCATCTCAAACTTCCTTCAATTAAGGGCTTCCTCAAAATATAAACAACATACAAATATGTAGGAATATAATCATGGGATGCATCACCCTTTTGTATCCTACCTCTAAATAAATGCTAATGGACGTCATTGTGCTTGGAGAAATCATGAAACACAATATTCTCAAAGAGTTTGATAGAACTATTATCGTCACAATACATAATTTTTGGCTCCAACTACATATTCCAATATCAGTTGTCAGTTTGTGAAGCCATACTACCTCACAGCTTGCTAATCATGTTGTTATATTCTCTACCTATATTTAACTAAGTGCAATTGGTGCATGCTTCCTGTTGAAGTAGAATATCAACCATAACCCCAAGCTAAAACAAAATATGGAAGTGCTCTTCCAAGAATCAACACCTCCAACCCACTCGTAATCACAAAATACATGGAGTAATAGTCCTCCATCTCCTATATACCTAATGTCATAATGAACTGCACCTTTCAGATCCTTGATCATATGCTTCACAACCACCCAATGTGTCTCTTAGATAAAACCATAAACCGACTCACTACATTCATAACATAACAAATAAATGGCCTCGTATTCACAAGTTACATCAAGGATCCAAGCAATTACTTGTACAAATAATGGTCAACCAAATCAAAGTCATCACAAGTGAGATTTAAATTTGATATCATGGGTGTGGCCAAAGGTTTGCAATCATGCATCTGGAATCTCTCCAGAATATCCAATGTGTACTTCCCTTGACAAGGAAGATTTCTCCTAGACCCTGCCAAATCTCCAACCATAGAAAATAATGAAATGGACCAATATTCTTCATGTCAAATTCACTTAAAAAAAATTATTTACACCACATAATGAGCTTATTTGAACTACCTCTCATGACCAAATAATCCTCATACAAAACCAGGACAACCAAATCTTTAACATAGAAATAAATAGAAAATGAATTAAAAATAGTCTTAGTGAACCCCAAGTTCAATAGGAACTCATCAATCCTTGAGTACCAATCTCGTAGTGCCTATTTCAACCCATAAAGGTATTTCTTCAACCTACAAACATGGGTGTCATGCATATGCACTTCAAAACCTCCACATTGATTTACATTTACTTCATCAATCACAACATTCAAGAATGAGGTTGTTGAACTTATGCTTATACTTAGAAGGGGGGTGAATAAGTATAATATATTTTTTACTTTATTTAACCGTTCATCAATCAATCATCAGTTGAGAAAAAATAATCACATATAAACTCAAATCACAATGCACAGAGTTTAACATGGAAACCCTTGCAAAAGAAAATCACACAAACGTATTTGTATAAATGTTTGTAGGCACCAACCTACTGTTACAAATATTGTAGGCACCAACCTGCTAGAGACACCAATATTCTTAGTTGATCACGAACTTGGTAATATGTAGGCACCAACCTATTGTAGACAACAATCTCCTCAACTAAGCACCAATTAAACAAGATGTAGGCACCAACCTACTGGATACACCAATCTCCTCAATTGTGCACCAATTCAATAAGATATCACCAATCCAAGATCTTTATACATAGAGTACTTTTGACTTCACTTGCATGCTTCATTCCACGGGAAATCATTCAAACACAAACAAGCCTCATAGCATCATTCCCAAAATGTAATCACTTATTGTAACATCCCCAGTTTAATTAATGTTTATGTAGATATAATGTGTGGCTATATCCAAAGCGATGTAATATGTGAATTGTATTTCTATGTTTTAATAATAAAATGTGATTCTAGCTGCTAAGGGGACATGGACAAGAGATGGGGAATGAATTAATCCACAAGAGGGGAAGTGTCTAGGATAATGGCCAAGAGGGTTCAAAGGGGGAAATACCAATGTATATTAATTTAACCCATTTTCCTAAACTTGCTAATTGTATATGAACCTTCCAATTTATGATTGAGTGTTCCCAAAGCCAATCATTGAATACATGTAAGAGGGTGGTTGTGAGTGGTCACATCCCATATTTATTGGGAACATGGGGTTTAAGTACAATCATCTTCAGGAAGAGTGTGAGTCAATAAAGGCAAGCGAAAGGGAGGAAATTTGTATGGGTTGGGAGAGTAATTCGAGAAAAGGAAGTTTGTGTGCATGAAGAAAAGGAGGGAGCAAGAAAAAGAGCTTGAAGTTGTGTAGCCATGGAGGGCGAATTATAGAGAAAGATGGAACATATTTGTAATGTTTTGGAGATAAATATTGAAGAGCCATGTTGTCATGCTTGAAGAGTTAACTCTGGAAGGAGTTTCACTGTAACAGCAAGTGTTTGATATAGGTTTGTTGGTAGTTCTCCTAGCAGCAAGTTCCCTTGAGTTTCTAGTTGAGATATTCCTAGAGACCTATGCCAGAGAAACCATGATAAATGAATGGAACATTCCTTGGGATAATCCTAATAAATGGATGGTACACCCTTGGGTTATCCTTGATAAATGAATGGTGCATTGCTTGGATTAGGCAAGTCAGGAGGAAGAGAGCTGGTAGAAAAATCGGGATAGTTGTAGGAGAATATTAGTTGGGTTATGAGTTTTATGAGTTGCGAGTGGATTGTGAGAGACCACCCTCTTTTGTGGATTACTAGCCTCAAATCGGGGGTGACTGATTGTTGATATTTGGAACAGTCAGTCTATGGTTGGGTGGAACTTCTGTCCCAAGCAGTTGGTTGCATAATTCTTGTTCAAATATAAGTGTTTTATCTTGTTGTTGAGTTATTTACATGTGTTATTGTTGTGCATGAACTATACATAAATTTGAATGACTTATATGTCGTTGTAATGAGCGGTTTAGTTTCATTTCTTGTTGATTATTAGCATGATTTAGATGATTTTTTTGTATGTTTATAGACAGTAGCTAAATATGTTTTAAATTTGTAGTTGTAAGCTACAGGAAATCGGCTAACAGTAAAAGAATTACTTTAGTTAGAAGAAATTTTGTTTTTATGTGTACTACGTAGTGTAATGTCCCTCGGTTGGGCTAGGTAACATTTCATTATGGTATCAGAGATGTAAAAAGGGATATTTTTGTGTGGCATGGCCCAGCCTAGGTGGCTGGGAACATTCCAAAGTGGTATCAGAGCCCAACTTTCAACATTGATCCTGGATGGGTTGAGTTAATATAATGTTGAAACGGAAATTCACAAATAATTTATTCTAGAGTATGTCTGCAACTTCATTTATTAAATTACTACAGAAAATTTGAGAGAAATTTCATGGCTAATGTGAAGAATTGAGCCTCTTTGGAAATTTCGAACATAAGAAAAATCAGAAAAATTTGGGTATTTTTTTGTATGACGACGTCAACATGACGTGGAGGCCACATGTCAGCTGACATGGTAGAAGAAAGATGTGTACTGGCAAAGTGGCAGGTACATATTGGACGGGATGACAGTTGGTAGGTGGTGTGGAGCCATGTGGCAAGCCAACTATCAGTCCCATGAAACAACGGTAAGATCTTGGAATTTGTCCAAGTGTTAAGTCGCGAGTCCACATAGATGGAAAAATGGTTAGTGTTGAGACTTCTCGGACGGACTTATGAAAAGAAGGTTACAAGATTATGAGTCTGTGTAGATGGAAAAATGGTTAAGTTTTGAGACTTCTTGAACAAACTTATGAAAGGAATGTTAGAAGATTATGAGTACATGAGTCCTGAGTCCACGTAGAGGGAAAAATGATTAAGTGTTGAGACTTCTTGGATGGACTTCTGAAAGGAAGGTTACAATATTTTGAGTCCATGAGTACGTGAGTCTGTGAGTCTATGTGTCTGAAAAGGAAAAATAATCTAAGTGTTGGTGGCATGTTCATGGAAGGTATGAAGATAGGCTATGAGTCTGTGAGTCCGCCACCTACGAGCCCGTGAATACAATAAAGTTTCTAAGAATGGGAGCAAGTTAAGTGTGGTAGAACTAGAGGGTGTAAATTGGAGAACGCAAGCCCGAAATGAAGAAGAGATATGACTTAGACCCATGGTGAATCCATTATTATAGATCAACGGTGGAGATCTAATCAAGAAATGATCAAACAGAGGTTGAGGGTTGTTATTATGTTGCACATGCTACTGAATATTCCTTCACTGTTTTTTCACCATAATTTTCAGCTCGGAGCTCGGATTGGGGCAAACGAATAGTAGTTGGAAAGTTGTTTCGAAAAGGAATGCATTTAAGGAATCCTACTTGGGAGTAAAGCACAAATATTCTTCATAATTTAAAATGAAGAATGACTTGTAGTCTAATTGATAAATATTTTGCAATATGTTTAATTCTAACAACAATTATTGCATGCACATTCTTGTAGAATTAGAGATACAGAAAAGCATACCTTAGTTCCTACATGAGAACTAGAGACATGGAGGATGCTCAAGGTTTTTACATCCATGAAGAAGAAATTGGAGGTATGCATACCAGCATGGGTAATGCTAAGACTAAATCTAATGGGAGAAGAGATAGGCAAGGAATTGTAACTATGAGAAACCTGCAAAAAGAAGTGCAGAGCTATAGGGCTGATAATGAGAGGATCATGAAGGCTCAAGAAGAGATGCTTCAAATCTTAAATATGATAAAGAAGTAAGTTAACAAGGACTCTTCCACCAAGAAAGAAGCTACTGCTATACAAGTATCATCATCAAGATCCCATAGCAAAAGATATGATCATAGGAATGGTAGGCAGTCAAGAAGCATGAGTAGACGTCATCATTATCCAAGGCATTCCACTAGAATAACTTGTTCAATTTCAGGTCCAAGGAGCATCCCAAGTGTGTCTCATATTCGGAGACAAAGGAGAACACTTGAGTCAGACATCTTGCAGGGTGAGCTCAGAAAGATTAAGCCACCAAATTTCAATGGTGAGCACAAGAAAGGAGAATATGTTGAGGCCTAACTATTGGAAATGAAGAAATATTTTTGTTACAAGGGAAAAACTCTCTATGGCCAAGGGTAAACCACAACAGACAGGTATGACTGCAGAAATCAACTCAATTCCAACATATGCTATATAAACTAATGTGCAATACAAGAAAGAGGCCTACCTCGATCCAACGTTTGATGATGTTCCACCGTTGAGCACTTTGACCCAAAGCTTTATACCTGCGAGAAGTTCTCAACAAACAAGCAAAGCAATAATATAGTGATGATATAAAAGGGGTTAGCACATCAGATAGAATAATCCATTAATAAACATTACAAACACACCCATGGATAATAATCATATATTTGCAAGATACCAATAGGACAGGAAAGGAGTATTTCTATTAATAATTGATCAGCAGAAGTGTCAACATTACAGACTTCCGTGTCGGCACGATTCGAAACCAAGAAACTAAGTTCTTTCCAACTGGGTCCCCACCACTTCAATCCTCCACCAAAGGCAAGCTCATGAGAAAGAGGAAAAGAGGTCCTCTCAATAATAAGGGAAGAGCTTGGGGGGCTAAACATTGTGTTCAGACTTGAGGAACAAAGGGATGCAGACTCAATATGAAGTAATTTCTCCAGAGTAACTTTGCTCTAAAGTTGAATTCTTTCTCCTTCTTTTCCATAGTTCGAAATTGTGCTCTTATAGCCTCCAAGATGCAACTAAAGGGTCGAGATGAAACATTTCCAGTATATGGAAGGCCAAGGATCAGAGGTTTTTGTCATGACATGGAAACTCAGCCTCATTTTGTATTTTTTGGCAAAAATCCCAATATATGCGAGCTGTAATGGAGCAGCTAGTGTATACGCATCTTGCTTAGCAGTTAAGGAGCGTATATGTGGAAAAATGTATATTTTTAGCTCTGGATTCACCAAAAAGGGATAAAAAGTATGCATAGGGAAATGGAAAAAGGCCCTCTGTGCAAGATAGCAATGGTGAGGCAAATCTTGCTATAACAGATGCCCCCTAATGTGTGAGATCGGAGGAGTATCTACGATGACCGAAATACATTATAAATAACCCAGAAGTGGAGTGGTAGAGAACCAGCTGGAGGAACTCAATTTATCATTACATTATGTACTGACTTTGCATACATGGCTGCCAAGAATACAATGTATATCCATGTGAAAAATATACCAAACAAGTGTTCATGGCCATGAATAGGCAAATACAAATTTGGTTATATGACAAAAGTTTTCATAGTCACGAACAAGGCCCAGTGAAACTAGTCTCAAAAATCAATCTGAAGATATTTGTATACCATGTAGTACAATCTGATCTCCCATGATCACTGAAGTCAAATAGGTACTGGTCCAATGAAATGGAAACAGCATCTCAGGAAAGCTGCAGCCACATAGTGGTGTCTTCAAGTCTTCTACACTATCCGCCAATGGTGCAAGTCTACATCATGTGAATAAATGAGTTGAGGTCGAACATGATGAGACATCGTTTGATTACCGGTCATTGAAATATACCATTAACAAATGTGAGACAGCCTACCAATGATGAAAGTAGGTATCAAGGCATCGAGTACATCTCTACAAATGTGAATAAAGGAGTTGGTGTCGAAAACTTTAGAGATCCATTGATCAGGAGAAATTGATGTATTCCCATCTGTCAATGGTGAGAGAGCCTGCCACTAATGACTGCAAGCCTCAAGGTACTCATAAAACTCTAGGTCCCATATCTAGAATAAATGAGTTGAATTCGATCGAAGGAGACCCGCTGAAAGGTGAGCATTGAGGCATCTCTCATCAGTCAGCACGAGGAACAAAGCAGGAGCTTCATGATTTGGTGGAGATCGGACGAAGAACAAGTTCATGAACCAACGACCTTGTGTGTCTTTCGCATGTTCCAAATGCAAGCGGTACACGAAAAGGACCCTCTGAATAGCAACCAATGATGAAAAACTGCTGACAAAGGTGAGGAAACCACCAATAAGGCTAATTTCACCCAAGACATTGCATGAATCCCAAAGTGTGAATAGATGTCTTGCCATCGAACACAAGGGAAACCACCCAGTCAACGACCAATGATGAAATGTCAATTGTTGGGTTCAAGGTGACCTACCAATGGTGAAAGTAGGGCGAGGGTGCATGATAAGACCAAAGTTTCATGTGATTCTGAGACAAACTGAGGGTATGGCCAACATGAAAAGTCAAGATTTATGAGGAGTGGTCGACACAGGTTGATATAATTCCTTTGAACAAGAGCATGAGACATATGGTGAACTCCGGAAGCATGGACTCAATGATGTGATAGTTGGATGCAAGAGGCATCAATAACGTTCTCTATAGGGACTGGAAGAGTAACCAGTCGGTAGAGAAAACTTTGTTGTGGGATCAGCTTCGTAAGGCCATGCTAAACCCAAAATTATGATGACACGTGGACTCAATAACTTTGTTCTCTGTTCAAAGGCGACACGACTGCTTCCAATTACAATATAGTATTCCCTTCCCGCCCGTCTTTTTTTGTTTTTTCATAACAAATGAATGTTATGATACAGAGGAGGGAACGAGTGTCGCAAGTAAGCAAAGTTCCAACAGTGGGACGTACCTATTCTCAATGCAAGGAAATGCATGTGGGAGATGGACACTCAGGGTGATGTTCCCTCCAAGGTATAGGGTGTCAAATTGTGAAGGATAAAAACAAGGCTCTGCTTGGTTTAAGATGAAAACTGCTTAGGCAACGGTTTATAACGCAAAGTAAGAATCGGCTAAAGGCTCAATACAACAAGCGAGAGCATGAGATGCAATCACAACTTAACGCCAAAAAATGTCCTTTTTTATGTCTTTTAGTCTACTTGGTGTGAAAAAGGGGTAAACTTGTGCCAAATAGACGTCTTTTCAAATCCAATTTACGAGTGTGAAAAAGACAAGTTCACTCGGAAAATTTTTCTATTTTTTATAGCGAGTCAGAAAAGAGCTTAACTAGGACTCATGATCTTTCAAATCCAATTTTAACGAGTGTGAAAGGGACAAATCACTCGACGATATTTACATTTTTTGGACGAGTCGAAAAAGAGCTTAACTGAGACTCGTTATTGGGAGTCTAATCAACGTGTAAAGGGGGAGGCCAAGGCTCCCGTCTCGGCTTTCTGCCGACGGTCAGTATCCTGTGGATAGCTGACAAGAGCTTGGGAAAACCCAAGGCTTTCCAAGTCAAGGAGGAGAAGGTGCTAACGGAGGATACAATCTCCGTGATGGTTTGAATAATGTCTCTTAATGGAAAAGACATAGGTGGGGGAATGGGATGTCCCGTCAAGTCGTCCCAATCAAAAGGAACCTTGTCAGGACTTGGAGGGAGAGCATTCGGGGGAAGAATAAGTCTCTCTCGTTCAGAAGGGGGAAGGTGTGAAATGTTGATGACATGGCTGAAAGGTGAGTCATTCTCTTTAGGGAGAGTAGGGTTGACCAGATATTGCACTAGCGTGGCCACTTCTTCCATTATAGGCTGAAGAGGAAGCTTAGTAACGGGGGCAAGAGATGCTTCACCCTTAAAAAAGGGGGTGAGGTCGGGAGAAGATTGCATCGGTGGAACCACCGAGACGATCAAGGGAGAAGTGGTATGAAGAGAAACCACAGATGCCTCAGAATTAGAAGGGCTCTTGGGTGAGCCCCATGCTTCAGGTATCTCATCAGTAATCTGACACAAACGAGTAAGGTGACTTCCTCCGCAAGTCCTGCAAAAGAATTTAGGCTTACGTCTGAGGCGTCTAGGCTTCTCAATGTAACTAGCAGGGGAAAGAGAGACATCTCCTATATGATGAATAGAAGCGGGAGACATGACATGTCTATGATTCGAGGGAAAAAAAATGGTGCCCCCAACATAATTGGTAGAGGTTGGGGGTAAGTTGTCGACGTAGTTTGTAGAATAAGTCGACCCATCGCCGACATGACTGGCAGAGGTTGGCGATGGAGCACCAGTATGATTGACAGTGACTGGGCTAGCATTAGATGGTGGCATTTGAGTCAATGGTTAGGGGAAAGATTGATTATGAAAAATTGCAAGCCAGGCAGGATCTTGGTGTACCTCTTTCCCTAGCCCAGAAAGGTGTTGGTTCATGCCAAAATGGTCCGATGAGGTTTGGGCAGGCATCGTCACTAGGGTCTATGAAGAGACCGAGGTAGGATAAGGATTATTCGAGTGAGGATATATGTTTCCCCCTTGTGAAGGGGTCCCATAAAGAGGGTAGCCCGAACCGTAAAACTAGTTCTCTCCATATGAAAGACCTGGTGGTAATTGAGGACCTGTCATGGAAAAAGTGTTCGAAGGAACTAACATGGAAGATGAAAGATACATGGGTGGGGGGTAATAAGTGGGATAGGCACCCATCTGAGTACTGGCTCCTGAAAGAGCATATCTAGTATTGGATCCGTAGGGAGGAAGGTTCCAACCTCCCATGGGGACACAACTCATATCAAACGAACAAGTAGGCATCAGAGCCATGGTGCCCCCGGGTCCAATGCTAGGATTCATGTATGTGGACTAGGGAGAGGGTTGCATGGGGGAAGGCATATCAACAGAAAAATGGCTAAAGACCCAAGGTGCGGACTGAGTGTTGTAGTTATGCATACCATTATAAAAAACGGATGGATTTTCCCCCATGAACGTCATGGGGGGGGTAGCAGTAAATGAGGGAGCAAAAGGAACTCCATTATCCATGATAATAAAGGCTCAGCATGAAAATATATGGTCAACTAGTAGTCAAAGAACATACCAAAAAATCAAAGGGCCAATATGCATGCAAATGGGATAAAGTGGCTGAATTGCCTCCCTCGCTAAAGAAGGTATGTCTCGTCCAAGAGGGACTTGAGACTCCCCGCTAAAGTTTGGAGGTAACAGAATTAGTTATAAGGGCCCTCGTGGGCTTAACAACCAATCAGTTAGATCCCCTCGGAGATGTAATCCTCCATAAAGATTATGTGTTGTCTGACCCTTATCTGACTCAAGGTACAAGTAGAATAACCCCTGCAATTAACCTATGAGATACCTAAGTCAAGAAACTAATAAACCATCGTATAACTGATGCACAGGCGAGCAGTCGTAAGTCTGGACCACCATATGGGTAGAGTAGCAGAGCCCGAAACCTTGAAAGCACCGCCTCTCACAGAGGTATGGGTACTAGCAATATCCCCAAATACGAATAAATCCACAGAAATATCTATGACGCTAGGTGAGTATCCAGGGGTTATCCCTTCAACTAACTTCGCACTACCTCATGATTAACTTCAGTGTGAGTGGAGCCTCCTAATATTACCAATTATACAATGGACTTCTCAACTCCCTGTCTCAGACACATATGTTGATTTAATTGCCTTGGAGAAATTTACTCACAAAATCCTATTCCAAGGCACTAAATCCTAAGCTAGTTTGTGCACCCTAAAAATAAAATCGTGATTAATCAATTCTAGTTTAAAGAGAAATTTTATTGGTCGTGGTTACTCAAAAAGGTATGGAAGTGAAACTCATCGTGTTATGACTATGCCAGAAAATAAATATGGATACAATGCAAAGTCTATCTTTAACTTTTCAATGAATGATATGATAATAAAAATAGTGTAGTCTTCAATTTCAAATCTGCAATTCATAAGTAAAATACGATCTTTCGTTAAATTTTCTAATCTAATGATGAAAATTCAAAGACAAAAATGCCAACCAATGCAAAATGCCTATTTTTTTTGTATTTTCAATATTCTAAAAAGAAAATGTATGGACTAATAAGCAACTTGACAGATGAATTCTACAGTGTATAAAAGCAGTAACTCAAGCAGAATACCAAGCAGCCAAGCAAACATCCTAAAACCAAAGACAAATTAAAAATAGAAAACAAAGAGAAAGACTGGGCCCAAAAATTCAACTCCGAACAGGCTTCCTATCCCAGATAATCTCAACAGGCACTACAAAGACCTAAAAAGGCTCAACAATCTTTAAATGTTAAGGTCCTAACCCGCACATAGGTAGATCAATGTATTCGGATGTAATAAAGGTCAATATTAATAAGACCTTTCAATAAAATAGAATAAGGCGGATGTAAGAAGACCTAATAGAAGCTTCCGCTTCTAGAAGGATC
>ML782600.1:543780-554443 GCA_009831015.1 Picea engelmannii | reverse complement strand
GCTTCTAGAAGGATCTTCCTCTAGATGCTTCTTTTTAGTATAAATAGGAGTCGAGGGTATGAGAACCCTAGCTTGGATATTATTGTAACAAAGCGCTGCTCGACTGGAGGTTTCCCCCTCGAAGAGGCCTGTGAACATTGCTATCTGATTCAAAGTGCTATTTCTGTTGTTATTTCATATATCGTTTCTGTGTATTGTGAAGATTATGTTGGATATTTTACTGTTATTCTGTCATTTCTAGCATTTCATTTATGTTCTGCATATTTTATATATCTGGTATCTTGCATTAAATCCTACCCAACAGTCACTCAACCAAGCAAACAAGCAAGGGGAAGTGGTATACGTGATTGTTCAGGAGAACGGAGTGTATATACGCTTCTTGCAGTGAGACAGCAAGCGTGTATATGCGACTGTCAAGGCAAAAAGGGCGTATATGCTTTAAAACAAGGTCGGGCAAGGGTAAAAGGATGAAAACTCAGACTCTGAGTGAACAGGATCTGTCAAGCAGTGATATGACAAGAAACACAAAGGAAAAAGAACAATGTAAGAAGAAAAAATCCTTCAACCCTTAGAAGGAAGATCTCTCCCCAGTGGAGTCGCCATTTCTGCTACAAGGGAAAAACTCTCTATGGCCAAGGGTAAACCACAACAGACATGTATGACTGCAGAAATCAACTCAATTCCAACATATGCTATATAAACTAATGTGTAATACAAGAAAGAGGCCTACCTCGATCCAACGTTTGATGATGTTCCATCGTTGAGCACTTTGACCCAAAGCTTTATACCTACGAGAAGTTCTCGACAAACAAGCAAAGCAAGTATATAGTGATGATATAAAAGGGGTTAGCACATCAGATAGCATAATCCATTAATAAACATTACAAATACGCCCATGGATAATAATCATATATTTGCAATATACCAATAGGACGGGAAAGGATTATTTCTATTAATAATTGATCAGCAGAAGTTTCAACATTACAGACTTATGTGTTGGCACGATTAGAAACCAAGAGACTAAGTTCCTTCCAACTGGGTCCCCACCACTTCTATCCTCCACCAAAGGCAATCTCATGAGAAAGAGGCAAAAAGGTCCTCTCAATAATAAGGGAAGAGCTTGGGGTTGAATATTGTGTTCACACTTGAGGAACAAAGGGATGCAGACTCAATATGAAGTAATTTCTCCAGAGTAACTTTGCTCTCAAAGTTGAATGCTTTCTCCGTCTTTTCCATAGTTTGAAATTGTGCTCTTATAACCTCTAGTATGCAACTAAAGGGCCGAGTCGGAACATTTCCAATATATGGAAGGCCAAGGATCAAAGGTCTTTTGTCGTGACATGGAAACCTGGCCTCATTTTGTATTTTTTGGCACAAATCCCGATATACACGAGTTGTAATGGAGCAGCTAGCGTATACGCATCTTGCATAGCATTTAGGGAGCGTATATGTGGAAAAATGTATATTTTTAACTCTGGATTCATCAAAAAGGGATAAAACGTCTGCATAGGGAAATGGAAAAAATCCCTTTGTGGAAGATAGCAATGGTGAGGCAAATCTTGCTATAACAGGAGCTTCCCAAGTGTGTCTCATATTCAGAGGCAAAGGAGAAGACCTGAGTAAGACATCTTGCAGGGTGAGCTCAGGAAGATTAAGCCACCAAATTTCAATGGTGAGCACAAGAAAGTACAAGATGTTGAGGCCTGACTATTGGAAATGAAGAAATATTTCCAGCTACATGATTACCCATCCCGAGTAGAAGCTATAATTTCCATATACCACTTGCAAGGGAAGGCAACCATGTGGTGGGATCAACTTAAGAAAACCAAGAACCTTGATGAGAAAATAATCTCATGGAGTCAGTTCAAGGGATATTTCCAAGATAAATATTTGTCTGGGCATTACTGTGAAAGAAAGATGAAAGAGTTCTTTGAACTCAAGTTGGGAACCATGACAATGGAGGAATATGAGAAGCGGTTCTTTGAATTGTTGAAGTATGTTGACTTCATCAAGGATGAGAAAGTCAAAATCCAAAGTTTTATAAGTGGGCTACCCTCTTTCTAAAGTGATAAGATTCAATATGTTAACCCCAAAACCTTGTAGGAAACCATAAGGAGATCAAGGCATATGTATTAGCAGAGAAAAGGAAGACCAGTTTTCCAAAAAGCTTGGAATGACAAGAGGAAGGATAACAAGGATTAGAGGCAGAATGGTTTTAAGCCACCCTTTTTTAGGAATAATTTCCAAGTGAATCAGCACAGTCAAGTCACACAAAATGAACACAAGACTGCAAATTCATTTGGAAAAAGGCCAAAGAAGAAGTCGGTGCAATGTTGGGGATGTGAGGGAAATCATATATATAGGGATTTCCCTCACAAAGGAGAAAGAATGAGAATTGTCCACAACATTCAAGAGGCTGAAACAATGGAAGACATGGGCAGAAGCATGCCAAGGATTTATGCATCCTTGGATAACAAGCAAGCTAAATATCAATCCCCCGTGACTGAAGTGGAAGGTAAGATCAATAATGAGCCCATAGCAATTTTAATTTATTCTGGAGCTAGCCATAGTTACATAAATGCTAAAATTGTTGAAAGACTTCACTTGCAAAGAAGTAATCATAACAAATATTGGTTAGTTCAATTAGCCACAGGGGCTAAGAGGAAAATCAATGAGTTGGTTAAACATTGTTCGATAGACATGAATGGACTCAATACAAAGGTGGATGTAAACATCATATCGTTGGGTTCATATGACTGTCTAATTTGCATGTATTGGTTGAAGAAACATCATGTTATCCTAGACTATTACAACAAGACAATCACATGTCTTGATGAGGAAGGGAAGCAAGGCAAGATTCAAGGGATTCCAAGAGTTGTAGTTGTTAAAGAGATTTCAGTTATGCAGTTGAAAAGGAGCTTCAAGAAAGGATGTCAGATATTTCCATCACATATGGAGGAGGCAGCCAAAGACAAAGTGGCAAGCATTCAAGACCATCCAGTTTTGAGGGATTTTGAAGATGTTTTTAGAAATGTTCTGGGACTACCACCAAAAACAGACATTGATTTCTCTATTTATTTGGTGTTAGGAGCTACCCCAATGTCTAATACACCTTACAGAATGGGCACACCAGAAATAAAAGAGTTACAGATGCAGCTTGAAGAAATTTTGAAGAAGGGGTATATACACCCAAGTGTGTCACCTTGGTGAGCCTCGGTTCTTTTTGTGAAGAAGAAGGATGTAACCTTAAGGTTGTGTATTGATTTCACGAAGCTTAATAAGGTTACCATAAATAATAAGTATCCTTTGCCAAGAATTGATGATTTGTTTGACCAGTTGAAAGATGCAAGAATATTTTCTAAGATTTACTTGATATCAGGCTATCATCAAGTAATGATAAAGGAAGAAGACATTAGCAAGATAACATTCAAAACAAGATATGGGAATTATGAATTCACGGTAGTGTCATTTGGGCTATCAAATGCCCCAACAGTTTTATGTTCCTAATGAATGGAGTGTTCAAGGAGAATCTGGACAAGTTTGTGATTGTGTTCTTAGATGATATCCTCATCTAATATAAATCAGAAGAGGAACATGAACAACATTTAAGAATAGTGTTGCAAGTTTTAAGAGATCATAAATTGTATTCTAATCTAAGTGCATCTTTTATTAAAGGAAGATTCACTACTTGGGGCATATAATTTCAGCAAAAGGGATAGAAGTTTATCCTGCGAAGATAAAGGTCATTAGACGATGTCTAGCACCAAAGAATGTGACAGAGGTCAAATCACTAATGGGTCTTGTTGGTTATTACCAAAGATTCATAAAAGGGTTCTCAAGGATTTCAAGTCCAATCACTTATTTTCAAAAGAAGGGAGTGAAATTTGAATGGACTTCCAAGTGTGAAGAGAGTTTTCAATAGTTGAATGAAATATTGGCAAGTGCACTAATATTGAAGATTGCAGATCCAAATGAATTTTTTTTGTGTGCATCGATGCATGCAAGGAAGGACTCCATGGAGTTCTTAGTCAAAGGGACCATGTGGTATGCTATGAGTCCAGAAAATTAAAAGAGCGTGAGAGGAATTATGCTACACATGACTTGGAGTTAGCAGTGATTGTATATGCATTAAAAATGTGGAGGCATTACCTTATGGGTAAGAAATTCAAGCTAAGGATAGACCACTGTGGTCTGAAACATGTGTTTGGGCAGCCAACACTAAATTCTAGACAAACTAGATGGCTGGAATTTCTAAGTGAACATGACTTTGAAAATAAGCATATAAAAGGTAAAGAAAATCAAGTGGTTGATGCACTCAGCAGGAGAGATCATGAAGTGCATGTGGCATCCATTAGCATGTACACGACATATTTGAAAGACAAAATTATTATAGCAACAAACTCATATCAGCAATATGTGAAAATAAAAGAAACATTACAACAAGGTACTTTTCAACAGAAATTTAATTTTTATGAGCTGAAAGAAAATGGAATTCTCATGTACAATGGAAAAATGTATGTGTCAAATTCCAATGAGATGAAAAATGATTTTTTTAAGGAAATTCACAATGTGCCATATGTCAGGCACCCATAATATCATGAGACAAATGCAGTTGTGAGCAGGCAATACTTTTGGTCGGGAATGAAGAAAGAAGTGGCTAATTACATAGTCAGATATCTAGAATGCCAAAAAGTGAAGACAAAGCATAGACATCTAGCAGATTTTCTACATCCATTGCCCATTCTGGAATGGAAGTGGGAAGTTTTCACGGATGATTTTACTACTAATTTTCCCATAGCAATGCAGCAACATGATTCCATCATGGTGGTGGTGGATAAATTAACTAAAGCATCACATTTTATTCTAGTAAAGACTACACACAAGGCATCAAATATTGCAGATATATACATGAAAGAAGATTCTAAGATACATAGAGTACCTAAGGCAATAGTTCATATAGAGATCCAAAGTTAACATCCAATTTTTGGAAGGGTTTTTTCAAGGCTTTGGAACAAATTTGAATCTTAGTACATCATATCATCCAGAGTCAGATGGGAAAATAGAAAGGACTAACAGAATAATTGAGGACATGCTTAGAATGTATGTAATGGATCAGCCATCAAAGTGGGAAGCTTATATTCATTTAGTTAAATTATCCTACAATAATGGGTATCAGACCTCATTGAAAATGAGTCCATTTCAAGCATTGTATGGCAGAAAATGTAACACTCTAGTGAGTTGGGATAATCCAGCAGACAGAGTGGTTGTTGGGCCAGATCTGTTGAATGAAATGGAAGAGCGGATTACAAGGATAAAGAAGAATTTAAAGGTTTCCCAGGATAGGCAGAAAAGTTGCGCAGACAAAAAATAGATTTTTCAGAGATTTTAAAGTGGGAAACGTGTGTTTTTGAAAGTGAAGGAAATGACAATTTCGTTAATATTAGGAAGTTTCCCGAAGTTGGCAGCGAGATATTGTGGACCTTTTGAAATATTAGAAAAGATAGGGCCAGTTGCATACATGCTAGCATTTCTTGCATCCTTGAGATTGCATAATTTATTTCATGTATCATTATTAAAGAAGTATGTACATGATCATAACCACATAATTGATTGGAATGTGATCCAGGTGGAGCACGAAGGGGATTTCCAGGTGGAACTAGTATGCATCATGTACCAGAAAGTCAAAGTGCTCAGGAACAAATACATAGGGTTGGTAAAAGTTCAATGGACATGCTATGGTCCTAAATATGCTACATGGGAGCATGAAGAAAACATGCAAGAAGAGTACCCACAAATTTTTGACAATTTTGAAGAATGCATAATGAAAGAGTCCATTTTCGAAAGCTAGAGTTTTGAAACCACTTCTCAGAGTCCTAACCAACTGCATTGGGAACCTTTATAAATGAATGGATAATTCCTTGGGTTAGCCTTGATAAACTGATGGTACATCCCTTGGGTTAACCCTGATAAATGAATGGTGCATTCTTTGGGTCGGCGAGTTGAGAGGAATTGGATATTGATGGTTAGAGCTATTGTTGGAGTTGTTAAATTGTAGAATTTTTATTTCTAAGTATTGTGATGTAAATTTGCATATATGTGTGTGTGTGTGTGTGTGTGTGTGTGTGTGTGTTGGCATAGAGTGCATCGAGGACAGAGCACAATTGTACAGGAGGGGGAATGAAACATCCTCACTATAATCCTCAGTTTAAGTAATGCTTATGTAGATATAATGTGTGGCTAGAGACAAAGTGATGTGATATGCGAATTGTATTTCTATGTTTTAATAATAAATGTGATATAAGCTGCTAAGGGGATATGGACAAGATATGGGGACTGAATTAATCCACGAGAAGGGGAAGTGTCTAGGATAATGGTCAAGAGGGGTCAAAGGGGGAAATACCCATGTATATTATTTAACCCATTTTCCTAAACTTGCTAATTGTATATGAACCTTCCAATTTCTGATTGAGTGTTCCCAAAGCCAATCATTGAATATATGTAAGAGGGTGGTTGTGAGTGGTCACATCCCAGATTTATTGGGCACATGGGGGTTGAGTACAATCATCTTGGGGAAGAGTGTTAGTCAAGAAAGGAAAGTGAAAGGGAGGAAATTTGTATGGGTTGGGACGA
This sequence comes from Picea engelmannii, assembly GCA_009831015.1. Classification (NCBI taxonomy): domain Eukaryota; kingdom Viridiplantae; phylum Streptophyta; class Pinopsida; order Pinales; family Pinaceae; genus Picea; species Picea engelmannii. The sequence goes on along the minus strand of ML782600.1, from coordinate 547,813 downwards.
CAGTTCGGGAAAAGGAAGTTTGTGTTCATGAAGAAAATGAGAGAGTAAGAAAGAGAGCTTGAAGTTGTGCAACCATGGAGGGTGAATTCTAGAGTAAGATGGAATGTATTTGGAGTGTTTTGAAGATGAAAATATAAGATCTAGGTTTCCAAGCTTGAAGAGTGAACTCCAGAGTGAGTTGCACTGTAAAAGAAAGTGTTTGTTGTTGGTTTGTTGGTAGTTCTCCTAGCAGCAAGTTCTCTTGAGTTCCCAGCTCAGATATTCTTAGTTACCTGTGCCAAAGAAACCCTAATAAATGAATGGCACATTCCTTGGGATAATCATGATAAACTGATGGTACATCCCTTGAGTTATCCCTAATAAACATGAATGATGCATTCCTTGGGTTGGGAAGGTCATGAGGAAGAGAGTTGGTAGAAAAATCGAGATAGATATAGGAGAATATCAATTGGGTTATGAGTTTTATGAGTTGTGAGTGGACTATGAGAGACCACCTTATTTTGCAGATTACTAGCCTCAGCTCGGGAGTGATTGGGTGTTGATATTTGGAACAGTCAGTCTATGGTTGGGTGGAACGTCTGTCCCAAGCAGCTGGTTGCACAATTCTTGTTTAAAGATAATTGTTTTATCTTGTTGTTGAGTTATTTACATGTGTTATTGTTGTGCATGAACTCTGCATAAATGAGAATGACTTATATGTTTTTGTAATGAATGGTTTAGCTGCATTTCATGTTGATTATTAGCATGTTTTAGATGCATTTGTTTTATGGTTATAGAAAGTAGATAAATCTGTTTTAAATTTGTAGTTGTAAGATATATAAAATCGACTAACAGTAAAAGAACTACTTTGGTTAGCATAAATTTCATTTTTATTTGTATTTTGCACCGTAATGTCCCTCGGTTGGGTTGGGGAACGTTACATTATGGTATCAGAGTTGTAAACATGGATATTTTTATGTGGTGTCGCCTAACCTGGGTGGCTGGAAACATTACACTAACGGAAACATCCACTCATGGGAACATCCATTCACAACAACATATACTCGCGGAAACATCACGACCTCATAGCAGTACACATAGCAACATCACAACCTCACAGTAACATCACAACCTTATAGCATACCTTGAGAATAAGAAAGACTAAAAGAAATCCCCTTAGACTTCTCTTGCACACCTATATATCCCAAAGAGACACCCCAGTGCCTTAAGAACACCTCAGACTTGATCTCTCTTGCTTGGTTTCTCTAAAAATGTGAAAATCCATCCTATATTTATAGTAGTTTTGTTCCCACTTTCAAGGTTGACCTCAATTTTCCGACTGGATTGTCGGATGGAAAAAATCATTTCTCCTCATTCTTAGGGAGTTAGAGGGACTTCCATATACCGTTGGAAAGGTCTCAAAATAATATTTCTAACCATGTAACTTGTCCTCCCATTTGAGTTATCTATGTAGGGTAAAAATTCCTTCAAAGATAGGGTATTCAAACTGACCAAAAATAAAACTTTCAACAATCTCCAACTTGCAATATTTATCTTGGACATATGTAGGCTTGTAATATTTATATTGTACATCTCATAGGATTGTAATATTTAACAAAGCTTCCAAATTAACAGGGACTGTGACCTCAAAATGAGAACTCTATCCCAAAAATATCATATTTTTGGGTAGAAAACACAAAAATCAACCCCCAAATCAAAAAGTGGTGCTATCAGTAGCACCCTTTTCTTAGGAGGTGGTTAAAATTGTGAATTTTTTAAATCCTTGCCTTGACATTATGGAAATAACCTTGAAACTCTCGAATCAAAAAGTGATGCTACCAGTAGCACCACTTTTTTTAGAGTTAAAACTGTGACCTAATTGAAACTATGGCCTTGACCATTGACACCAATGCAAATAGAACATTGAAAAACGACTCCTAAATATAAAAGTGTTATAACTTGATAAATTATTTATCAATTGATTTTATTTTTTTAATAATTTACATTAAGAAAATAATTAAATTGAAAAAAAAACGTAAACAATTTTTTTTAAAGGAAAAAAAAACAATTATATTTTTGAAATAAAGTAAAAAATAAACATTTTTGCTTGAAATAATCTTCTTTTCCAAAATAATTCGATAAATCTTGGATAAATTCGGGTTAATCATAATGGTCCTATAATTAGAGGGAATTTTTCTATCCTCGTTTTTAAAAATAGGAACAATGAGGCTTTGCATCCAAGGTTTAGGGAAGCCATGCTTGACTACTAAATTGAAGAGCTTGTGTATGTGAGGGATAAGGATTGGCCCTCCAATTTTAAAAATATCAGCTTGGTAGCCATCAATGTCCTTAGCTTTCCCATTTGCAAGACGCTTAACCCTGAACTCTATGTCATCTAAAGAAAAAAATTATTCCTTTGTAGGGACAATAGGAATGGTGTCCATGGAATTAGGGAACTCGTAAAGACTTTTAAGGTAGGAATTCCAGTCCCTTAAGGGAATCCTATTATTTTATTTAGTATTGTGTTTTAGAATTTGGCTCCAGAACTTCTTAGGATCCAGCTTATATAGTTGTGAAAGTTGCTCTTGCCTTTTATTGATATAGTACCTTTTTTTTTCCTTTTAATTAGGGCTTTGTACGTATTGATCTTATCGAGTTTTAAGGACTCATTAAAATCATCCCTAATGTATTTCCTAGCAATTTTACATTCTTTATCATACCAAGGGTTGGTCGTTTTATTATTCTTTTTATAGGACACCTCGAAAGAGAACTTGATAATAGAAGTGGAAAGGGTAGTTGTAAAATTATGATAGAGCTCTTCAATGTTGTCCTTATAAGTTAGGAGATTTAATTTACAATTTAAATCCTTAAAGAAAATGTCAAATTTACTTTTGTCAAAGCACAAATTCTTTGATTATCATAATTCTCTTCAATGGTGCTCCTATGCATGGAAAAGTTTAGAGTTAGGGTTAAAGGTTTATGATCAGAGTCAGGATCATGGTCATTTAAAAGGTCAAAAGTTGTTACTTGGTTGGAGACGGGGATATCAAATATCACATCATCTACAACACTACTACCTAGCCCATGAATACAAGTCATCTAGTTGGAGTTTGGCCACTTTATTACTCCATTGCAAATTATTAGGTCTTGAGAGTTGCAGAGATTGACCAACTCAGTACTAAACAAATTCTCAATTAGGTATTGAAAGTTTTTTTTGTAGTTATTAGATAAAACAAGGTCCTCATCTAGCCATAAAGGATTATGGTTGGAGTCATTACTTAAAAGAGTAGCTTGTTTAGTTGCAGTCCTAGCATTAAAGTCTCCTAGCATGAGGATATTACCTTCATTTTTCAAACTATAAATATATTGTTCTAAATTATTATAGGGACAATTGTTATCTAGATTGTTTTTCTTATAAAAGGTAGAATTAATAGGTGCAAAATAAAAAATTGCTATATACATATTCTTAGCATTGATGTATGAAATTTCTATCCAAATGTACTGATTGAGAGGGTCAATCTTATGAAGTTGAATGTGAGGAGAAATGTTCCTTCTAATATAACAAGCTATGCCTCCTACCCCTCTACAGTGGGATTTTTTGTTCCATGCCGGCCACAAGACAAATCCTTCTATGTTAGGGACCTTAGACTCCTCATGCTCCCAAGTTTCAACTAGATAGATAATATCAATATGACTCGGGATCCAACTTATCATAGGACCTTTGCGCCATGGAAAGCCACAACAGTTCCAAAAAAGGATCTCGAGTGTCCCAAATTCCTATTTATTATTATCCTTCTGGTCTCTATCCCTAATTAACCATAGTTTTTCGATTTCTAATTATTGCTCATTTTCCTTCTTTCCTTGCTTCGTTTACCATTTGAACTTCCTTCCTTAATTTAGCTTGGTCTTCAGGAATGAGGTCTTCATTTATAAATATTCTTGACCCTTTTAAGCTCGGAGATTTACTAAGTATGTTATATTTATGGTCATTACAACTTACTTTGACACGGATCAACCTATCTTTGTGATCAATTATTTTTCCTAGCCTCTTTGC
>ML782600.1:472957-543730 GCA_009831015.1 Picea engelmannii | reverse complement strand
GTCATTACAACTTACTTTGACACGGATCAACCTATCTTTGTGATCAATTATTTTTCCTAGCCTCTTTGCTTCTATGAGGTAAGTTGTATCAATTTGTGATTTATTATTTAATTCTTCTTTTACTATTGCTAGTGTATCCTCCTGTTGTTGTTCTTTTATAACAAAAATTATGAGGTTCAAGGCTCTTTTGTTATGCTCATGGTCCAGTTCGATTAGCTTAGTCATTTCCTCTTTGATGGGTTTGATATCCAAAAAAAATCCATATTATTGAGGGTCAAATTGTTGGTTAGTTTTTCTTCTATCTCTTTAATCCTATCTCTCAAGTTGTGATTTTCTTCAACACCTCCTTCTTGGGTTGATTGTTTATGTTTTTCCATTTCTTGAATCCTATCCTTCATTATCTACAATTCACTCTTGAACCCTAAGAATCTATCCTCTATTTGAGTTTGAATGGTATCTTTAATTTTTTTATCAATCATTGCCTCTAGCTCTATTTGGAGTTATACGTCTCTTTCTTCACTCGTTTTTTCTAATGTTTCTAACTCTATTTGGATTTTGGGATCTCTCTCTTCTCTCATTTTTTTCTATTGATTCCATATAATCGTTAAGGATCTCTTGGGTGATTCCCCCCCCCCCCCCCTNTCCCCCCCCCCCCCCTATTAGGCTGAGTTTTTAGAATAGGTGGTGGAGTGCTCATATTAAAAAGAAGAGAAAAAAAAATGTAACAATTATTATTTTGGATTGAATTTATCTCTCAAATCAACTTTTACTTATGAAACTTAAAATAAAAAATAAATAAAATATAATTAAATATCTTTACGTTAATAGATCATAAATATATTTTAAATTAAAATTGAATCAAAGTAAAAGGTGACTCACCTCATTTCACATGTCCAATTGCTCAACCAGTTGAAGAAGCCAAAAATAATTTCCCAAAACCCCAGAGAAGTTCTAGAGAAACCGAGAGAAACTACAGAGATTATTCTGGGTAAAATAGGTAAAAACCAAAGAGAAGTATTATTCTCGTTCAAAACCGCAGATATATAATGTTAGAAATAAAATATCTCCTTCAAAACAACAGAGAAGTATTATTCTCGTTCAAAACCGCAGTGATATGATTTCAAAACCACAGATAAGTATTATTCTCATTCAAAATCGCAAAGATATAATTTCAAAACTACAAAGAAGTATTATTCATGTTCAAAACCGTGGAGAAGTAATAAAACAACTTAGATTAAAAAAATTAAAATTTAATAATTAAAAAAATTACAATCTATTAAAATTTAAATTTAAAAATAATAACAATAAATTTTAATTATGTGTTGGAGGGCCTCCGACACATAATTAAAAAATTAAATACTTATTAATTTTAAATTTTAAATTTTATAGTTTGCAAATTGTTTTAAGTATTAAATTTTTTTTTTTTGTTTTATGTTATATTTTTTTTAGTTTATATTTATACTTATATTTATTTAAATTGTTTATATATATTTTTTAATATTTTTTTTAAATGTTTGTATTTAATATTTATATTTTTTTGGTTAAAAGTTATATTTTAGTATTTTTTTTTTTTAAATTTATTTATTTTTTTTTAATAAAAAAAGGTCTATTCAAGGTTTTTTTTCACTTTTTTCCTGTTTTAAATTGTGTTTTAAGAGTCATTTTTTATTTATTTTTTTTCTCCAAAAAAAATTAGATTTTATTCTCTATTTTTTTCATTTTTAAAACTTTTTATTAAAAAATCGCAGTTTGCATTTTTTTTTAAGAAAAAATGATTTTTTTCTTTATATCAAAAACAAAATTGTTTTTTTCCCTATAAAAAAAGAATTTGTTTAGGTTTTTTTTTCCCAATTTTATTTTATTTTCTTAGTGTAAATTACCAACAACAAAAAAATTAATTGATAAATAAATTATCAAGTTATAATGTTTTTATATTTAGGAGTCAATTTCCAATGTTTTATTTGTGGTGGTGTCAGCGGTCAATGCCACAATTTCAATTAGGTCATAGTTTTAACTCCAAACAAAAAAGTGGTGTTATTGGTAGCACCACTTTTCGATTCGAAGGTCAATTTCAGGGTTATGTCCATAATGTTTGTAATGCCAAGGCCACGATTTTCAAAAAGTTGCAATTTTAACCACCTCCCAAAAAAGGGTGCTACTCGGTAGCACCACTTTTTGAAACAGTGGTAAAAATACAACCTCTAAAAAAATGAGAACTTTGTAGAGTTCTCGTTAAGTTGGCAACTTTGTTATTTATCTTGGACATCTTGTAGGCTCCCCATCAATGAAAACAATATTTCCAACAATCTCCCCCTTTGTCATTGATGAAAACCCTTAGTCAGTTCTATAATACTTCCCATGTATGTGACTCTCCATGTGGCCTTTGACATCACTGGTCAAGGACACAGTTTCAATTAGGTCATAGTTTTAACTCCGAAAAAAGAATGGTGCTACTAGTAGCACCACTTTTTAATTCGATGGTCAATTTCATGGTTCTATTTGTTATGTTTTTAATGTCAAGCCTTGATTTTTAAAAAGACACAATTTTAACCACCTCCCAAAAAAGGGGTGCTACCGGTAGCACCACTTTTTGAAACAGGGGTAAAAACGAAACCTCTAAAAAAATGATAACTCTATAGAGTTCTCGTTAAGTTGGTAACTTTGTTATTTATCTTGGACATCATGTAGGCTCCCCCTATCTTTGACATCAATGACAACAATATTTCCAACAATCTCCCCCTTTGTCATTGATGGAAACCCTCAGTCAATTATGAAATACTCCCTCTATCTGCAACTCTCTTTGTGTCTACAACTTCTTCTCCTTTGACATCAATGGTAAAGGATTGCTCCCCCGTGATCTTGTTCTTCCCTAGGATATCACTCCAAGATTCTGTCTGAGCTATTCAAATGCATCTCTAGGAAGGGGTTTGGTAAAATTATCTACAACATGTTCTTTGATGGTATTGTATTCCAGCTTGACACTTTTCTTAACTACATGTTCTCTTAGAAAGTGGTACTTGATTGGAATATGTTCTATCTTTGAATGCATGACAGGATTCTTTGAAATGTTGATTGCACTTGTGTTGTCACAGATGATTGAGATTGGATTATCATATTCTACCTTGATATCATTCAATGTCAGCTTCATCCAAATAACTTGTGTACAACATTATTTTGTTTCAATATATTTGTCTTATGTTGTGGATAAAGAGATTGAAGTTTGTTTCTTGCTTAACCATGATACTAGACAGTTGCCTAGCAAGAATGTTGCTCCACTAGTATTTTTCTTGTCATGAATACTTCCTGCCCAATCTACATCTATATATGGTGTTAGAGTGAATTCATTACTTCTTGATCAATACCACAAGTCAAAGTCCAATGTGTCTTTCAAATATCTAAACATTATTTTTACTTCTTGCACATTTGTCTCATTTGGTGCAAATTGAAATCTTGCAACCAATCCTATTGATTGCATGATGTATGGCCTTGATGTTGTCACATATAGTAGGTTGTCAATCATTGACCTGTATAATGTTTGATTTTCTTCTGTAGATTCATCATATTTTCTTAACTTGCATCCTGTGATCATGAGTTTATTGATTGGTGCATAGTCTTCCATTCCGAATGTTTTCCTCATTTCTTTGATATATTTGATCTAAAAAATGAATAGGTCTTTGCTAGATTGAAATTTTTGCAACCCTAGAAAGAATGTCAATTCTCCAAGCAAGGACATCTCAAACTCTTTTGTCATTCATTCTGCAAAACTTTGGCTCATTCTATCAACATTACTTCCAAAAATGATATCATCCACATAAACCACAATGATTAACATATCTTCATTGTGTATTTTGATATAAATATTGTTATCTACAACTCCTCTTTTGAAATCTTCTTGTTGCAGGTATTTTTCAAGCCTTGAATACCAAGCTATGGGAGCTTCCTTTAGTCCATAGAGTGTCTTATTTAGTTTGCACACATTGTCTTCATTGTATGACAATTGAAATCCTTTTGGTTGTTTAATACATACTTCTTCTTCTATATTTCCATTTAGAAAGGTTGACTTGACATCCATTTGGTAAACTTGGAAGTTCTTGAAACACGAAAATGTCAAAAACATTTGGATTGCTTCTAATCTTGCAACTAGAGAAAAGGTCTCTTTAAAGTCAATACCCTCAACTTGAGCATACCCTTTGCATACCAATATTGATTTATTTCATACTACTTGTCCATCTTCATTTAATTTTTTTTCCAAAGACCCATTTGGTTCCAATAATATTCTTGTCTTTTGGTCTGGGCACAAGTTCTCATGTCTCATTCTTCTCAATCTGATTTAGTTCTTCTTCCATAACATTAACCCAATGTTTATCTTCACTAGCTTGTGTAAAATTCTTGGGCTCTATTTTAGATAGAAAATAAAAGTTCAATATTCTTCTAGTTTGAAACCTTGCATCTATATCACCAAGAATATGACTTTCTAGATGATTCTTTTGAACAATTTTGGATGGTTTCTTTGTATATTGGCGTTCTATTTCTTCTTGTTCTTTATTTTCCTCTTCTTCATTTTCTTCTTCTTTGTAGATTGTCTCCTATGAATCTTCGTTTGTTTGTGACTTTTCTTTGTGAGGTATGGTTTCATCCACTCTTATATCAATACTATCTACAACCTTTTGTAGTATTTTGTTGTAGCATTTGTAGGTCTTGCTTCCAGGAGCATATCTAAGAAAGATACCTTCATCTGTTCTAGAATCAAACTTGCTTAAATTATCTTCATTTTTCCTTATATAGCACATGCTCCCAAAAAATTTGAAGTGTTTGACTATAGTTGGATTTCCTTTCCATAATTCATAAGGTGTCTTGTTGTTGTTTACTCTAGTTTAGTCTCTATTCAATATGTAGATTCTTGTGCCGGCTACTTCTCTCCAAAAGGAGTCTGGTAGTTTGACTTCATTCAGCATTGTTCTATCCATTTCTTGTATAGTTTTGTTCTTCCTTTCTACAACTTCATTTTGTTGTGGAGTCATTGTTGTTGAAAAATGTCTCTTGATTCCATGATTCTCACAGAATTCATCAAATTCATAGGATGTAAACTCACCTCCTCTATCTCATCTTAATCACTTGATTTTTAAATCAGTCTCATCTTCAACTAGGGATTTGAAAGTTTTAAACTTCTCAAATGCTTCATATTTTTCTTTCGAAAATGTAACCCATGTCATTCTTGTCTAATCATCAATAAGAAGCATAAAATAACTCTCACCTTTTAAATTTTGTGTTATTGTTGGCCTGCATAGGTCTATGTCTACAAGTTCCAATGGATTTGATGTTGAGTACTCCTTTTTTTAAAACTAACTCTCATTTGTTTCCCTTGCTGACATGGATTGAAAATAGTGTCTGTCGGTTTTGATATCCTTGGCATATCTCTTGTTGCTTGTGTCTTGCTCAGTTTTACTATATTTTCAAATTTTATATGACCCATCATTCTATGTGATAACTAGCTTTCATCTACTTGTCCCATACAACATTTTTCTCCTTTGAATTCATTGAGAATGTATACATTTCTTGGGGTTCTACTTGCATTTGTCACTAATCTTCTTGAACCTGCTTTCTTTATCCCGCATCCTTTAGAGTGAAATGTGAGGTTGTAACCTTGATCACACATTTGACTGATGTTATAGCAATTTTTTCCACACTCTATGAATCATGCTTTGATGGCCTTCCCTTTCCCTCTGTAGACTCACTTTCCCCGTTTTGCTCAATCCAAAGTCAAAAATTCAATTTTTTTTTCATATACGCGGGCTACAATTAGACAACTTGCATATGCGCAGGTTGCTTCATTACATCCTATGTACATTAGGTTTTGTGATCAAAATTAAAAATATTGCAGGTTTTCCATGCCAAGTCACGGGATCCATAACCCTTGGTCTTTCATATACTGGAAACGTTCTGATTCGACCCTTCAATTCTTGTTGGAGGCTATAAATTGAGCCATATACAAACCTTGAAGGAGAGAAACAGTTGAGATAAAACACACTCTGGAGAAATTTCGCCTCATATTGAGTCTACATCCTTTTGTCCTTTAAGTATGAACTTCCCTTATGTTCATCCCCCAATCTCTCCCTATTTTTTGGAGGAACCCAATTACGCCTAAAACTTATGAGCTTTCCTTGTGGAGGATTGAAGTGGTGAAGGTCCAGGTTGAGGGACTTAGTTTATCAGTTCTGTCAAGTGTCGATACATAAGGTTGTCACCTATGTACTTATGTTGATTATATTAATAGAAATACTATTTTCTCGTCCAATTATATGTTGCAAATATTTGTATTATTTTCCATGGGTAAATTTGTTGTGCATATTGATGGAGTATGCTAGTTTATATGCTAACATTTCATATAGTTTCAATATGCTTGTGTATCTTGGATGATGAGGACAAGTTGTAGGTTTCAAGCATTGAATCGTGAGTTCAATGGTGGTCTCCTACGGACATCTGGAAGAGGTAGGATTCTAGCCTTTCTTTTTTTGGCATTTCCATTTGTCTAGCATACTTGAGATTAGAGTTGATTTATGGGTGTCATTTTGTCTGTTGTGGTCCTACCCCAAACCATAGAGATTTATTCCTCATAACAGAATTGGCGACTCCACTGGGGAATTCTCCCTTTTGGGGTTAGTTGGTGATTTTTTTCTTTGACTGCTCTCTATTTTCCTGAGTTTATGTGTCTCATGTTGCTTAACATCCTCTACATTTCTTTACATATGAGTTGCTTGGCCTAGTCCTAACCCAGTCAATGTCTTTCTTGGAACACGCAGGATTTCCCTTAAAATTTGTGTACACACATGTGTTGGCTGTGTTTAGGGTGCGTACATATGATTTTGTTACCTAAACAATTGCATACACCTTTTTCTAAGTATTTTTGGCTAAGTGTGGTGTTTATTGGGTGATTTTTGAGTGTTGTTGAGTCTTCTTGGGTCTTTGTCATGTCGTTTTAGTGCTTGTAGAGTGATAGGAAGTTGTGTTATTGTTGAATTATTGGGTGAACTTGGTTCTTGTCTTGTTTCTCATTTTTAGTCCTTGAATCTTGGTCTGAGTAGTAGCTTCTTGGTGTCCTACTTGGCTTGTATTTTTGTGATGGTAGTAGGTTATGTCCGAGAGGTTGTTTATTCAGTATTTGCATTTTCATTCCCTTATATTGAAAATACAAAAAAATGTTTTTGAATTTTACTTGAATCATTTTCACATTAGTCGTGGAAACTTAGGAAATATTGCATTTCTATTAAAACTGAAGATATTACATCTTGTGCATGACATTTAGAAGCATACCATTTCTTTTGAAATACAATACTAGTACTTAGTAATGTTTTTACATATTCTTCTTTCATATGTTGAGTCATTACACCATTAGTTTCACGACCGCGCCTCTTGAGTAAGCAGAAGCCACTAAAATTATTGCTCAATAATTAAAATTGATTAGAAACGATTTTATTTTTTAAGGTACACAAACAAGTTTAGTATTTAGGGCCTTGGAATAGGATTTTGTGAGTAAATTTCTCCAAGCATACAAAATTCAACATATGTGTTTGTCCAGGGAGTGTGAAACCCATTGTATAATTGGTGTCCTTGGGAGGATCCACTAACACCGGATTTAATCATGAGGTCGTGCAAAATTGGTTGCATAGGTAGCCCTATGATACATTCCTAGTGTCAGAGATATTTATGGGGTTCTATTTGTATCTATGGGTTTCGCTAGTTCCTTTACCTCTATCAGAGGCGATGCTTTCTATTGAAATATTGTAACTGCAAAGAGTATTCTATTTTATTATTGATGTATTATTCATTATATCAATCCCCTTTTGTGGATTGATCATGTCGGGCATTGTAAATGACCAAATCCCCTTTTGCGTATTGGTCAAACCCTAATTGTAATATGCATAATGAGAAGTCATCCCCCGAAATTAATTAAAGTGGTTATAACCACCCAGAAGGAGAAGTCGGCCCTACTAGTGAAAAGACACATCATTTCAGCACCTTCCATATTGTATAAATAAAGGAGGCTAGTGCCTCATTTGTTCACTCACTCACTTGTTCATCAGAGCGCAAGTTTGGAGATGCAGTTAGAGAAGAAAGAAGAGAGAGAGGCGCATACTTGGAAGAGGAATTTATGTATTGTTTGGTTTATTATCTTGGAATTGTATTGGCTATCTATATTAAGGGAGTTTTTGTTGGGTTTTCTCCCCCGTGAGGGTTTCCCAAGATAAATGATGTGTCTCTTGTGATTGTGTTTTTCTCAGTGATCCTATCTATGCTATGGTTATCTAGTGAATTGAAAAGAAACCTAATAATATCTTAAACTCTGACATGGTATCTGTTATCGGATAAATCGGTAGGTGCGGACACTAACAGATCTCCCTAGATCCACCTGGATCTAGAACAAAACAGGACATGACATGACTCTTTCCCTAAGTTGCAATCATTGAATCTACTACTAAGAAGGAATGAGTGACATACCTTTATATCGCTTCCTTAGGTCTATGTTGTTCCCGCTTTGCTCCGGTGCTCTTTTGAAATCAGGTCCAAGACAACACAAACCAACCAAAGTGGAGATGGAAGAGTATATTAAATGTCAACCTATGCATATTATCAAGGAGTTATGCAATAAAATAAGCGTGATTTTATGGGAAAGGGACATGTCGTTGTATTATATTAAATGAAAGTAGAAGATACAATCGAATTTCCTTGATGTCGCAAGCTTCCTTTTAGTGACCCTTGGTTCAAACACACACACTTTCTCTACACTTGCATGAAGAAGATCCAATACAACTTGATAGACTAAATAGAGTCTTCAAGCTTCTATCCAAGCAAATTCCTTCACACAATTCTTTCACCAATTCTTCATTCAATCTTGCTTAACCTTTTCCATGAAAAACCTTTCAATATATAGGAGAAGGGGAGATGGTTACATGGATGAGGATGATCCCACTAAATCTGAGAAGTCAGTAGGATGTCAACCATGCGAATGCCAACTCATTTTCTAGAATATTCTCTTCTAGAACCTTCGTGACCTCTTCTCTTTTCCAAGCTTTGAAACAGGTTCGCATCCTACCTATAGAAAAGACTGTGAACAGTTCACACCCTAAGTTTGGGTTGCCTATGAGAATGAAGGATTTTCGCACCCTGTAATATAGGCAGTCTGTGAACTCATCTTAAAAATGTGTTTTTTGGAAGGAGACAACAGTCACTTTTCTCAGGCAAAAATTCCTTGTGGGAGCCTGAATACATCACTTGTAGAGACATCACCAGAGTGACCAAAATCATGTGTAACAGAATTCCCCCCAAAGTATGAGTCCGGAACTTGTGATAATTGAAATACTTTGTAAAATGCGTGTGTGTGTCAGAAACAAGGAGCGCACCTAATCGGAAACCTATAAACAACCAAGCATCTGCAGAATATAATACCAGTTATGAGGTAGGCATTCCCATGCTCAGATCACAAATGAATGGAATCATAAACGTAGGTCATGGCCACCAATCATACACCATGGATCCATGTCATCAAAAAATGCTACATAGCCACTAGGAATACATTGTGGATCTATGTGAGAAGACTTGAATTAAGACAACATAGCCACGTGACATACAAAGTGGATCTATGTGTCGATACAAATCATGCATACTCCATCGCAGCCTGGATCAAAAAAGATGAGACCCGGGGTCTTCAAGCCCATCACCTAAAAGTACGAATCTAGCCATGTAATTACATGTGCTGAAGTCGAACATGGTAGAAACCACTTGATTACCAGTCATTGATGAAAATTGTTAACAAGTGCGAGGGAAATCACCATTGATGTCAATGACTCCCAAGGTACCGAAATACAATCCGAACAAATGTGAATGAATGAGCTGAAGTCGAGCACTCAGCGGAATCTCTCGATCAAGGATCAATGATGTGAAACCCCTGTCGAAAGCGAAGAGACCTGCCATTAAGGCATGCAGGTTCCAACGTACTAAATGATTTCTAAGTCTCATTTCTAGATAATGAGTTGGAGTCGACGGAACAAGACTCATCACAGGAGGGCCTTGATGTATCCCCCATCAATGACATGAAATAAGTAACAGATTTTGAGGATGAAACAAAGTATGAATATGGATCGAAACAGACACAGGGAAGGTCGACATAGTAAGAATGGACAACTGCAGATGGACGACTCAATAGAGGGCTCATGTGAACTTCTCTTGAACATATGAACGACACGACCAAGGACTTGGCAGCACTTACTCAAAGACGAACCAAGATATGACCTTGTAGAAATTTGAACAAAAGACAAATGGATTTCCCAACCCGGATTCAAATGATGAATAGGGGTGTCATGTTCAAGAGCGACGCTTACTGCCATTAATATGAATACGAAAACACATCCCTTTCCCAAAATTTTCCCCACCATTTATGGCGAGTACCTCTTTATTTTTACACAAGCTTGAGGAGGATAACATATGCTTGTCAATGTAAGCTCATCCTTTGGATGAGTCCCTCGAAGTATATTTAACGAACCCTAGGAAGGATTGGTTTGGTCCCAATGTGGGTCTTTCGATGTTTGTTTAACGAGTCCAAGGATAGAAAACTCGGGGGTTTTTCATGTTTTGAGAGTCTGAAAAACACTTAAAGAGAACTCTCCCAGTTCCTTTTTCGTTAAAGAGTTCGACAAGACCGAAAAAGTGATAAACTATCACCCGTTGAACATTTTCTTCAAATACTTTAACGAGCATGAAAAGAACAAGATCGCTCGGCAATATTTTCGTTTTTATGGAGCGTGAAAAGAGCTTAAAGGATACTCCTTTACGTTCGTTGTTTTTGTGTTACCATGACGAGTACGAAAAGACGAGAAAAGTATACTCGGTTACGTTCTCATATATTTTTTAGCGTGAGAACGAACGAATACTGAGCTCGAGGTTTTTCCTAAAAACCCTAAAAAAGTAGTCGTACATGCGACAAAAAGAAAAAACACCCGTACCCCCTCGTTCGGACTTCAAAGTTTCTATATCTGCGAAAAACCACACTCTCAAGGCTATTAGGGTATTAGGTTTTATAGACAAAATAATATAAAAAATCAACAAAAATAGTAAAAAGTGAATAAATATGGCTAAAAAGGGATTTTTACCATTTCATTGTGATTTTGCCAAAAACTTGTCCAACATACCTCATTTTCCCCCAAATTTCTTTGCTCGATTGCGGGAGGCACAAGCGACCATTCGGTGAACCATTTCAACCAACAAGGTAATCTCTTGATTCTCTAACTTTTCCATGGTTTATTTTTTATTTTTATTGGCAATTTTTTGGGTTTTGAGTCCATTTTTGGGTCAGAACATGCGCCCAAGGATTCTCTCAGGTGGGCCATGCAAGACCTGTGAGAATCTAGGATTCTCGCAGGTGGCCTTCAGGGCACCTGCAAGAATCTCGTACTGTGCTAAAGGCTCACCTACAGAGGCCGAAAAATGTATTTTGAAGTAAGGTTTTTCTCAATGAAAATTATGCAAGAGTTTAAAACAAGTTGTTGACTTCCCTCTCATGGATATTTTGTAGGTGTTTGACCATCACAATGTTGGAATGGAGAGAAAGGGAACATGATGAGGATGATTCCATTGTCAAGAATGACCTGGGTACAGTTGCTACCCTCCGAGACTGTGGGCTATTGAAATTTTTCAGGATTTCGGGCATGAGATCCCAATTCAGGTTGTTGGAATACCTGGTCCACATATGGGATGTGAACCAACAGTTATTTCACGTGGGAGTCCATACGCTGACCCTAGATATCAAGGATATCTATTTTTTAATAGGGTTTTCATGGCGTGGATAGCATGCTACTTTGACCGGAGGCAGAGGCGGCGGACTCCCTATGAGTGAGTATTGTCATCAATATTGTGTTCCTGAGGCAGAGAGAAGCAAAGATAAAGTTGTTATTTGGGGGGTCCAAGATCTGACCCTACGGACCATTTTGTTTACTATTGCATGCATGGCTAGGAGCGTGGCTCTGCACATGGCTCTCCAGAGCTATTTCCAATATGCCATAGATTGCACAGAGCCTCGGGTCTTCAACTAGTCGGATGCAGTTCTTCGCAGTATGAAGAGACAATTGACGAAGTGCAGAAAGGGTGACTTGAAGCAGTTTGGGTACGGATCACTTTTGGTGTCATTCTTCCTCGAGAGGGTCCCACCGCTGTGACTACAGGTTGATTGGGTTTTACTGGCCCCACAGGATCTGAGGATGTTGAGGTGGTGCAACCTCATGGCTCGACACATAGCAGGGCCCATAATCAAGTATAATGATTCATTTTTTGACTGGTTGAGGCCCCATATGTTGATGATTGATGACTACGCATATGTTGGCTTGGATTTCTGAGGGGATCCGGATTTGGCCATGCCTGAGGATGCTCAGTGGGGTGACTTAGGTAAGATGTACACATTTTGTTCTTTTTAAATGTTTTTACAAATTTTATTATATGAAATGTTTTTATGTTTATCCAGGAACTAATCAAAAAAATTATTTTTGATGACACCGATGTGGGGCCATATCGACCTCTAGGAATGTCTCCCATTCAACAGTGAGGAGAAGCGGCTCCAGTGGCGAGATGGGATGTCGAAGACTACGAGGCAGTGGAGTAGAACTTTGAGGGGTTGACCGCAGACGTCCCGGATATTGTTATTGGGGATATTCTGAGACGTTACTAGTGCCATACTATGGGTGTGTCTAAGTCTATCAGTTGACTGCTTCGTAGGGTGGCTCGAGCAGTTGTGTGTTATCGTGAGCGTCATCCATGATGCTACTTTGTAGAATCTATGGGCTTCGTATTTTGAGATTTTGATCCTTGGACAGAAACTTTTTGTAAAAACTTTTGATCATTATATACATATATACGGCTTCTACCAACTTATTTTGTGTTGTGTTATACATGTGATGTCTGATTGGTTTATAAATGTCCCAAATGTCTATCTAACACATAGTTAGCTAATGCATCAGTCAATGTATTTAGACATCTAGGAATGTGTTGATATTCGATATAATCAAAATAATGTTCCAATAGGAGAATTCGTAAATATACCTGTAATAAAGTAGGACTTCGGATAGCATAGACGTTACTTAACTGTAGTACTACTAGCTATGAATCGAGTCGTATAACCAGGTGACGGATACCAAGCGAAATAGCATCAATCAATAATTCGATGACGGCGATATATTCTGCAATATTTATGGTCGCATGATCGAGGCACACACCTTGTAGACTGATAAGTTTGTTTGTAGGGGTGTAAATTTCCCATGTAGCAGAAGCAAGGTTCTGAGTACTACAGCTAGCACCATCGGCGAAGCCAATATGGGGTGATGAAAACTCTAACATCTGGAAACCAAGCACAATGCAAGATAAGCGGTCGACGGTAGAGACCAAATAATGAAAAAGCACACAAAAAGTATGATACAATAAAATACAAGCACTCATGCACAGGTGATCTTAAACATAGTACTTCTTTAAGTAAAACCCATTTCTAGGTTCACTCAAAGGGATATCATTGTAGTCCACTAACTAGTAAGCTCCTTTCTCCAAAACTCGTCTGACGATATAAGGACCTCGCCACATAGCTTCAAATTTTCTAGCTCCTAGTATATCCTGATCTTGTTCGTAAAGGAGAACTAGATCACCTTCGGAGAAAACGTGTGGCTTGACATGTTTTTCATATTGGGCTTTGACGCGTTTCTTATGGGATTCTATAACTAGGGTGGCGTCGCGACGGGTTTCATCTAATTGCATGAGATACAACAGACATTCTTCTTCGGCATAAGTGTTTGGGAGAAATTTGACGGCTAGTTTTAGGGAGGGTATCTCACATTCAATCGGCAAGATGGCTTCAAGACCATAGACTAACTGGAATGGTGTAAACCCAGTAGCAGACTTAACGGATGTCTGGTAAGCCCACAATGTTGAAAACAACATCGTGTGCCAACTCGTTTTGTGAATCCCTATCATTCATCAAAGCATGGTAATGAGGATTTTGTTTATTGCTTCAACTTGGCCATTGGCTTTTGGGTAATAGGGTGTTAAGTTTTCATGGTGGAGACCCAACTTTTCAGTGAGTTTGGACATCATGAAGTTTCTAAAGTGGCTACCGTGGTCAGTAACAATAGCTTGAGGAACACCAAACTGAGCAATGATGTGATTGAATATAAATAATGTTGTAGTCCTTCCGGTATTGTCGAATGTTGGCATCGCCTCGGCCCATTTCGTAAAATAATCTATGGCCACAATAATATATCCATGCCCCCCGTCCGAGTGAGGGTGACATGTCATGAAATCGATACCCCATTTCGCAAAATGACCAACGGAGACCACAGGGTGTGGAGGAGTAGGGTGTGATCGTATTTTATGGTTGTAGGTTTGGAAAGCGTGGAATTTTTGGACAGAAATTATAGAATCGTTGAATAAAGAAAGCCAAAAATACCTGGCTCGTAATATCTTCTAGGCAGTAGCATACCCAGACATGTGACCACCACAGGCTCCTGAATGGCAGTCATTGAGGGCTTTCTTGGCTTTGTCAAACGTGAGGCAGCGTCAAAAAATGGAGTCAATCCCACGATGATAAAGAGTATCGCCGAGGATAATATATTGATGGGCTTGGTAGCGTATTCGATGGCGGTCAGTGCTAGACAAATTGGGCCGGAAAGTATGGGTCTGGAGATATATGATGATATCTCTGTACCAAAGGTCATCAGAACTAATCAGGAAAAGGGATTCATCGGGTAATGAATATGCTGCTACCTTTTCCGTCTCAGAGCAGGGAAGGTCGCATATCAACTCAGAAAACACCAAGGATTTCTTGGATTTATCACGTTCAAATTCTAAGTCAAACTCCTGGAGTATTACGATCCATTTGGAGTATTTTCCCCCGAGCACTTGGCATGTAAGAATGTGTTGCATAGGGTTTTAGTTAGAAATTACCGTAGTCTTGCGAGAAAGGATATAGTGTCGGAAACGTTGAACTGCTTGGACGGAAGCCAAGGCCAGTTTTTCAACATGTAGATACTTGGTTTCAGTAGTTGTGAGACTCCGACTCAAGTAATAGATGACATGTTCGTCATGAGAATCATCCTCCTGGACGAAAACCATAGCGATGGTATAGTCCGAGGCTGCAAGGTAGAGGAAATAATTATGACTGTAATCAGGTGGGAAGAGTAGTGGGGTACGTGTCAAAGACAGTTTCAAAGCTTCAAAATCTTTGTTGGCAGTGGTATCCCATAAGAAATCAGAACCTTTCTTGAGCAGTCACGTAAATCGGGATGAAATGACGGAGAAAGTTTGCCTTCCCTTGCAAACTTTGTAACTGGCGAAGTGAGGAAGGAGGAGGAAGATTGAGAATCACCTCGACCTTCAAAGGATCTACCCTGATCCCTTGACATGAAACAATAAATCCCAGAAGTTGGTCGGATTCTACGCAAAAAACACATTTGTATGGATTCAAGCATATATGGTAAAACTGGCATCGAAGGAAAATGGAGCGGAGGTGTATTGGATGATCTACACGGTGCATGGAATGAGCGGGTAATTCATCTAGATATGGCTACACGATGTGCTTTATATCATGAAAGGTGTAAGACATAGCACGTTGAAAACTTGCGCCAGCATTCTTTAAACCGAATGGAAGTTTCCAGTAGGCAAAAGTTCCCCGAGGAAAAATAAAAGTTTTCTTGTGTTGGTCTGCAGGTATGATATTGATTTGATTATATCTGGAGAAACCATCCATTAGAGAGAATATTTCACTCATGGCACAATCGTCGACGATCTGGTCAACGAAGGGGGTAGGAAAGTTGTATTTAGGACAAGCTTTGTTAATGTCCCTATAATCAACGCACCTGTGGATTGTGCCTTGTTTCTTGTCAATTGAAACAAGATTGGAAACCCAGTCAGTTAGAGACACAGGGTAAATAAAGCCAGCTTTGAGAAGTTTCTCAACTTCAAGCTTGATAGCGGCTGCTTTATGTGGGTGGACCGGACGAAGTCGTTGCCGGATGGGTTTAGCGCCCGGGTATGTCTTAATATCATGTACCACAATGCCGGGGTCAATCCCTAGCATTTATTCACAGCTCCATGAGAAGACGTCACGAATTTTTTTGAAAAGAGACTTGTAGGTGACAACTTCGTCATGGGAACACAAAGCTCTGATACTCACATTTTCGACAACTCCAGGTTTGATGGATATGTTGAGGGGGATGGTGGGTGAGATATTACTTAAGTTCCCTTCGTAGAACATATCATGTGTAGACTCGGGAACGGTAGAAATGATGACAATGGTCTATGGGGTCGAGAGTCGTTGGTAACCCTCGATGGTGCATTGTTCCAGGAAGAGGATGGAACGATGATGTCCATCGTCCTAAGGGGTGTCTTCCACGGACATAATAGACATAATCATCTCATTTGTAGGAAAAATGACACGGAATGGATCTAGAGATAAATCACCAAGAGAGGGGGTTGTTGATTGAATGGCTTGATAAGCGGATTCGACCAGACTCAGGCATTCTTGAACCAGAGGAAACTATGCTTGAGGTAAGTGGTTTCATTTTTACACAAGCTTGAACCATAGAAAACTATGCTTGTGACTTCCCAACTCATAACACAGGGATGGTTGGTACTTAGCCCCCAGCTTAAGAAGCTAGCAGTGGTTCCTTCAAGGGACCCCGAAATCCCTAGTACAGTGGCCAATTTTGTTATCGGATAAATCGATAGGTGCGGACACTAATAGATCTCCCTAGATCCACCTGGATCTAGAACAAAACAAGATAGGACACGACTCTTTCCCTAAGTTGCAATAATTGAATCTACTACTAAGAAGGAATGAATGACATACATTTATATCACTTCCTTAGGTCTTTGTTGTTCCCGCTTCGCTCCGGTGCTCTTGTGAAATCAGGTCCAAGACAACACAAACCAACTAAAGTGAAGATGGAAAAGTATATTCAATGTCAACCTATGCATATGATCAAGGAATTATGCAATAAAATAAGAGTGATTTTATGGGAAAGGGAAATACCGTTGTATTATATTAAATGAAAGTAGAAGATACAATTGAATCGTCTTGATGTCGCAAGCTTCCTTTCAGTGACCCTTGGTTCCAACACACACACTTTCTCTACACTTGCATGAATAAGATCCAATACAACTTGATAGACTAAATAGAGTCTTCAAGCTTCTATCCAAGCAGATTCCTTCACACAATTCTTTCACCAATTCTTTATTCAATCTTGCTTAACCTTTTGCATGAGAAACCTTTCAATATATAGGAGAATGAGAGATGGTTACATGGATGAGGATGATCCCACTAAATCTGAGAAGTCAGTAGGATGCCAACCATGTGAATGCCAACTCATTTTCTAGAAGATTCCCTTCTAGAACCTTCATGACCTCTTCTCTTTTCCAAGCTTTGAAATAGGTTCACACCCTACCTATAGAGCAGACTGCAAACAGTTTGCACCCTAAGTTTGGGTTGTCTGTGAGAATGAAGGATTTTCGCACCCTATAATATAGGCAGCCTGCGAACTCATCTTAAAAATGTGTTTTTTGGAAGGAGACAGCAGTCACTTTTCTCAGGAAAAAATTCCTTGTGGGAGCCTGAATACATCACTTGTAGAGACATCACCAGAGTGACCAAAATCATGTGTAACAGTATCATAACTAAGTTGAAGAGAGCATCTTTCACAGGAAAAGTAAAAATGTCATTGTTTTCGTACAAGAAAATTAGGGCTTTTTATTGAAGTGGAATTTCATCCCAAAATCCATCTAGAAAAGTGCGCCCTAGCCCAAGGAACTCTTTGGCACCTTCGGCGCACTTTTTCAGTGGATAGAAATCCTGAAAATTGAAACCCTAGTTTTCACCGGTACTAGAAGTACTAGAAAACCAAAAGCACCAGAAAACCAGAAGTACCAAAAAACCAGAAGCACTAGTCCAGAAATATGGTGGTCAAGTTTGAGGGGGGGGGATTTGGACTTTCAGAAATCTGATTGTGCCAACTTACTTGCCTCAGCTCAGTACATCTAGCCCCTGGGTCGGAATTTCAAAATTTGAAGTTTGAAAAATTAGGGTTTCCTCATAAAACCCTAAGTTGCAGTTGTAGTTGCAGTTTCGAAATCAGTTGCAGTATCAATTGCAGTTGCAGTATCAATTGCAGTATCATTTGTGGTACCAGTTGCGGTCACCCTTGAAGGTTTTAAGAGTTGGTAATTATTACCATTGCTGCCAGATGGTGCCACTACCTACAAACACTATCAGAGGTATGTACACACATATGTTTAAATGGTTAAGATTTAAATTGTATTTACATAAGAAGGGATCTCTTGCCATAGATCCAGAAGGATCTCAAGATCCAGCGCATTCAAAGGAATAATGCAACCCAGGTTTGATTACTCTGATGTGCATCTATTTGTTATGACATCATTTTGATCTAGGTTGCATGTTGAAGCTATGACCATCATACTAACCTTTGGTAAAAATTAAATTCAAGGTATTAGATGGATTAAAGTTGAGATCATAGAGTTTACCCTCTAACCCAACCTTCTGTCAAGATAGCATATTGTCTTAGTATAGAAGACAGGTTGAAGAAAGCACTCGTCATCTTGAGTGAAGGGGACTTGGAAGAAAAGAAACACACTCATTCTTGAGGACAAGGCTCCAGGTTCCAAGTTTGATTAATTAAGTTGATAAGATTCAATTTTGCACATGACAAGTTGATAACTACCCCTTTACAAGTAAACATTATAGTTATGATAGCAGTCTTTGAAAAGTATTATACTTGGTAGCATGTGAGCATATTGAGATAAATGCTTAATGTAATCATTTCCCTGATACAACTATCATCTCCTCTAGGAGAAACCTCTTGTGTTAGTTCCAGGTTGCCATGGAGGAATGTTTAATCACAACACTATAAGACTGTTGACCTCATTTTGTATTTTATTTCTTACTTTTGATCTCTGCCTCAGACAGGTCACAAGTGATAGCTCTAAAAGAGCTACTGTGATGATTATACGTGCTATTGTTATCTACTATTATCAAAAGAGTATTATTCTTGCTTGTTGTTTTGTTGACGTTGTTTCAGGTCAGAGGTGATAACCCTGAGGAAGCTATAGTGAAGGTTGCTAAAGGAAACATATTATATGAGACATGAAGTAGACTATGTACATGACCATATACACTCATGTACCAAAGAAGATGAAGAAGAATCTATCTCTTGAGATTCAGAATATCTCATATGAAGATTGATTGTAAGGAGTAGAAGGCTCCAAAGATGACCGAACATTAGAACAAGATCTCACAGAAGAATTGTTCAAAGGTTAATGAAGCCGCCTTGATGGGAAGAAGAACTCGTTTCAAGCCTGACTCAATCTTTCATATTTATACTTGGTATTCAACACCAATTATACCCTGTAAGAGATGATGAAGTCCTTGTAGACTCAGAAGAAATCAAGGATAATATTGATCTCATAAAGGATCAGATGAAGAGACAACTTCCAGAATTGGAAGATAGATTCCATGAGAAGACTAGATCGTAACTTCAGAAACTTCTAGGAGATATAAAATCTCCTGGGAAGATTCTCTTGTTTCAGTAATAGAGAAGGAAGCCCGTCAGAAAGACTAGGATATGGATTCTTTTGTGAGACTAGAAGAGAAGCCAGTATTGAATTCCAAGATTGATCTATACAGATCAAGCATGTTGCATATGTACAAAGCCTGATGTGTTTCTAGAGGATTCTCCCAGCAAGAGGGAGAAGACTATGACAAGACACTTACTCCAGTAATTGAAGAAATAGTTCCAATATTTATGAAGCCAGCCAGACCAACCATGATTCATATATAGTATGAGATGTAGGGGGAGAAATCCCCATATTTAAAATTGAGTGGTAGGTGGTGCATTACATTAGTTGGTTCATGGAGACATGACTACAATGAAAGATAGAGTCACCTCCATGAAATAAGAAGAGTTGCCTTTAGTATCAGCTATTGAGCCACTCTCAATTTCAAATGAAGTTGTTGTCATGATAGAATAAGAGGAGTTACTCACATATTTCAGCAGCCACAGCGAGGATGAAGCAATCATTTTCAGCTTCATAGCAGTTGTAGGTACAGAGTCCCAGTTCCAGAAGGAACAGTTACAGAGAGAGTAGAGGACATACTCTCAAGCAGTGAGATAGATAGTGCTTTACAGAGACTACATAGATCTAGCACATGATTGTGCAAATTAAGTTGCAGCTGAGAAAGTATACCATATTGGTACAATGTAATGAGAAAATTTGACTTGAAGATTGAAGATAGAAAGACTCATGTATGTCAATTGAAGGAAGATGTGTACATGTTGAAGCAAGCTCCTAGAGATTGATATGGAAGAATTTACAGTTTCCTGAAGAGCTTGGGATTTACCCAGAGTAAAGTTGATTCTAACCTTTATCTCAAGGTTATGTATGATGATCCATTGATGTTACTAGTATATGTAGATGATGTATTCTTGACAAGATGAATAAAATCTCATCACAGATTGCAGAAGAAACTTGCTACAGAGTTTGATGAAAGACCTAATGCTTTATCTCTTAGGTCTTGAAGTTTGGCAGAGCACAAAGAAGATCTTCCTTAACCTAGGGAAGTATGCATTTAAAATGAAGAGGTTTGACATGCATATCCATGTACACACCCATGGAAACAAAGTTGAAGCTCCTGGTTGACACTTTGTCAGAATTGATTGATGCTAAGTTGTACAGATAGATCATTGGATCGTTGATGTATCTGACGAACCCCAGGCCAGATATATGTTTTGTTGTGAACACCTTGAGTCAGTTTCTGGTAGAGCCCAAACGTGTTCACCTAGTTTCTACAAAACATGTGATGAGGTACCTTAAGGGTACATTAGATTGTGGTCTCATTTATGATGGAGATCATGACTTCAAACTGAGTGGTTATACTGATTCAAATTGAGCTAGAAGTGTTTCTAATAGAAAGAGCACTTCAAGATGTTGTTTCAGTCTGAGGTCAGTCGTGACTTCATCGAAGAGTAGGGAGCAATTCAGTATTTCTCCAAGCACGGCAGAAGTGGAATACATTGTTGCATGTTCCACCAGTTTTGAAGTCATATGGCTTCGGATGTTGTTGACAGATCTATTTTATTTGGAGATGGAAGTCGCCACGATCCTATGTCATAACCAAAGTTGTATGGAAATGATGTGTTCTATGATGAGTCGAAGAAAATAGAGATCTGGTATCACTTCATTCATGATATGTTGTACAGAGGAGCCATAAAGCTCCCGTATGTTAGCACGGATGAACATGTTGTTGATTTGTTGACCAAGCCTCTATCTCGTGTAAAGTTTGAGCACTTTCGGGATAAGCTTGGTGTAGTCTGAAAAGACCTCCCTCAAAAGGGGGAGTAGTGTTGTGATTCCAGCCCTATGATGATGATGTGCCAGCCTTTTGTTGATGATGTGCCAGCCTAGTGTTGTGATGACAGCCTTTTGTTGATGATGTTCCAACCTAGTGTTGTGATGCCAGCCTTGTGTTGATGATGTGTCAGCCTTGTTTTGTGATGATGTGTCAGCCTCGTGCTGTGATGATGTGCCAGCCTCGTGCTATGATGATGTTCCAGCCTTGTGCTATGATGATGTGTTTTCAGCCTCATGATGTGATGCCAGCTTCGTGTTGATGATGTGTTGCTAGCTTCGTGTTGTGATGCCAGCTTCGTATTGATGATGTGTTGCCAGCTTGGTGCTATGATGCCAGCTTCGTGTTGATGTTGTGTTCCCAATCTCATACTATGATTCCAAATTCATGCTGATGATATTGTGTATCCATATTTGTGTTGTGATGTCAGCTTTGGGCCGATGTTGATGATACTCCAGCCTTTGTGTTGTGATATTGTTGTTATCGATGATGATGTATTAGTGTTATACTAATACATGTTGATGCAGATGATGATTATGCCACTTCAGCTTCTTGTTGAAGATGATGATGATGATGCCACTTCAACTTCTTGTTGAAGATGAATATGATGATGTTATTTCGGCTTTAATGTTGAAGATGATGATATTACTTTAGCCTCATGTTAAACATGTTGATGATATTACTTTAGCCTCATGCTAAAGATGATGATGATGTTACTTTAGCCGCATGCTGATGAAGATGATGATGCTACTCCAACTCCATGTTGTGAACGATGATGATGAGAAAAACTTCCGATGATTTATATATATGACAGTCAATGTTCCAAGATGTTGTTGATGATGTTTCCCTCTCTCTCGCCTGATGTTGTTGTAGAATACCCTTCTTGTTAAGGGGGAGTGTTGAAATATTGTAACTGCAAAGAGTATTCTATTTTATTATTGATGTACTATTCATTATATCAATCCCGTTTTGTGGATTGATCATGTCGAGCATTGTAAATGACTAAATCCCCTTTTTTGGATTGGTCAAACCCTATTTGTAATATGCATAATGAGAAGTCGGTCCCAGAATTAATTAAAGTGGTTATAACCACCCAGAAGGAGAAGTCGGCCCTGCCAGTGAAAAGACACGTCCTTTTAGCACCTGCCGGAATGTATAAATAAAGGAGGCTAGCACCTCATTTGTTCACTCACTCACGTGTTCATCAGAGTGCAAGTTTGGAGCTGCAGTTGGAGAAGAAAGAAGAGAGAGAGAGGTGCATACTTGGGAGAGGACTTTCTGTATTGTTTGGTTTATTCTCTTGGCATTGTATTGGCTATCTATATTAAGGAAGTTTTTGTTGGGTTTTCTCCCCCATGAGGGTTTCCCAGGATAAATGATGTGTCTCTTGTGATTGTATTTTTCTTAGTGATCCTATCTATGCTATGGTTATCTAGTGAATTGAAAAGAAACCTAATAATAGCTTAAACTCTAACACTTTCAAGGCTCCAAGATTTGCTACCCTGCCCATACGGTGGACCTGACCTGTGACTGCTCCCCTGAACATTGGTTATACCATAGTGACCTTATTTTCCTGACCTAGGTATCTACATAGGTTTCTTGCAGGGGTTAGTCTACATGTACCTTGAGTCAGATAGGGATCAAACAACACATATACTTTATGGAGGATTTTCTTTCCAGAGGAATCTAACCAATTGCATTGTGAAGCACAAGAGGGTCCTTATAACTTATTATGTTACCTCCACTCTATGGCTAGGGAGTCTCATCCCCTCATGGGAGAGGTATACCTTCTTTAGTTCGGGAGGTCCCTTTCATCCATCTTATAATGTTTGTGTGCATTGGACCTAGTTTTATTTAGGAGTGTTCCTTTTGTATATTAGTTGGCCATAGGATTTTGTATTGTGTCATGAGTTTTGAGTCATTATGGAGAAATACCAACCTCCCCACTGGTCTCGTTGGCTCTTGAATCAATTATAAAAATTTGTTCTGATACCAAAACCACCTCCTAAAAGGTGTAGAGTTCATAGACATGGTACACGCATCTATGTTGCTCAGACTCATGACCATCCCATCATGAGCATTGATTCAGATATGAGTAATAATTCAGGTATGATTGTATCGGGAATCTATTTGACTCCTACCTCTGCTATGGTTAGTGGATTCCCTGTAACTCCCTCACCATCAGTTACCTAGATTCCTAAAACTCTCTCAGGTAGCACTACTATGTCCATGAGCTTAGCTTATTCCATGGGGATGAGTCCTTATGTATTTTCAAGAAATATGACTCTGCCATCATCGATCTCCACTCCCCATGGCACCTTTTCGACAAGGATTCCTGGTTATAATGCCTATTCGATGCCTTTGGTCTCTAATCCTTTTTATTTTTGTATGTTGAATATGAATCTACACATGTCATCCTCTATTCCAACATCTAACGTTAATACTAGTTTTGGGTTAGGGGGCATGTCACCTGCTTATAATCATTTTCCATTTGGTGGGGGTCATATCCCTAAGTATTTTCTTATAGTAGGGGGTTGGAATCCTCCTTCCTCCACACCCAATCCTAGTTATAGTTTTCAAGGATGGAATGGACAAATGGGCGGTGTTTCTACTTCATATATCTCTTACATCTATCCTTCATCCGCAAATTTCATGCCCACAAATGATTTTATTACGGAAAAACCTCATCCAACCTCTAGTATTACGTCATGGGGGAATCAATTTTATAATATAGGAAACCCCCAACATGGATTCCCTTCGTCGGGGAGAAATGTATATCCTCACATGGGGAATTCGTATCATATCAGGTTTTCTTCACAAGCGTCCCCATCAATGATGATTCATTTACAACATTTTATGAATCAAGTAGGAGGAGGATATTATCCCATCAGGAAGGGTCATGGTGTTTACCAGAACCCTCCTCGGCCCAAAGTCTCTCCAAATCAGTATTTCCTGAGAGCAAGGTATCAGACGTCGCAACCAAGGCTCCCTTTTCTGGCCATGATGAATTTTCCAAATCTGTCAAAATTAATCAACGACCCTGTGTCATGATTCGGCATGGTCCCCCATTCCTACCAATATTCCCTTGGACATTCCAAAATTAGAGGGTAAGAGTGGTGAGGATCCAGGGGATCACGTCACTACTTTTCACTTATGGTGCTCGTCGAACTCTCTTAATGATGATTATGTTCGTTTGAGACTATTTCAACTCACCCTTATGGGGGTTGATGTGAAATGATACATCAAGTTACTGGGGGCACATACCGAACTTTCAATGATTTGGTCTTGGTATTTCTTGACCAATTTCAATTGTCGGTTCGTTACGACACCGGTACAGAGATTTTATCGAATTTTCCTCAGGACAAAAACACCCACATCTCAGACCACATTCATGAGTGGCGTAGAAGAAAGTGGTTGATTAAAGATACCATTCCTCCAAATATTTTGTTAGAATGGTTCCTCAAATCCATATTTTCGTATATTTCGAAGGATGTTTCCACATCCAGAGTAATGATTGAGGAAGAGGCCATTTTTAAATCCCAACAGTTAGATATTATATATGTTCAATCTGGGATTCTATATGATATTATTCATGATGAAAAACGGTCGAATTATGATCCAAGACAAAAGCATGGGCCCCATGTCGATGGAATTATAGGCTCGACAAATGCCAAGTCCACAGACCATGTGACAGATCAGATGCAAAATTTGTCTCTACACCAATCTTTAGTGGGACAAGCTACAACTTCATCCTCTCCCACCCAATCATCGGATGTACATTATGTGCAGTCGATGAACCCGAAAGGTAACCAGCATCTCAGAGGAAATAAGAGGAAAGGTAGGAATAATAATCGTAAGGGTGGGAATAACAACAATAATAAGAGCAAGGACAACCAGAATAACGATAAACCTAGGAACAATGTTGGTGAGGGAAAGAAAGAAAAGAGAAAGGTGAATTTTCCATGTATGTTGTGTAAAGAGGATCACCTTACCCATTTATGCCCTAATATAGAGGAAGCCTCGAGGCTTATAACACAGTAGGTTATAGAATAGCAGCTTGTTGTGATAACTAATCTGTTTCCACATAATCATAATATGGCCTCAAGAACCTCAAACACCAAAAATGCGTCAGGTGGAGGTCAAAGTCCCCTAGCACATGATGGTGGCCATCAATGCATCAATATGGTCCAATCTCAAGTTAATGTAGACACTAGGACTCGTGATTATGGTCCTCAACAACCTACTTTTGGTACAGAGCCTCCCCCTCTGGAAAAACATTTTAAGATCGATAATCCTGACCCTATGCCTCACATTCTGAAAGGAATTCTTAAGTTCTCTACTCATAATCCCAATTCCAAAGCCTCCCATAATTACTCGATTGTCAAATATTTGGTCCAAATGCCATGTGTGATGTCAGATTTGGAGGTACTCCAGATGTTCCCAGCACAAAAAATTATTTGTTATCTGGGTTGGGAGCTCTAGACTCAAGTGGCTCTAAATTCATCAAGTTCAATGTCACATATGTCCATCCTCGATTACCTTACCATGTGGATTTTCAAATTCATGTGGAATGTATGAATATAACTGTTAAGCGTACTGTTGTGGATGAAGGTGCTTCGACATCTGTGATGTCCTTCTCTTGTTGGAAAGTTATTGGATATCCCCAGCTTTCTCATTCTATGACTATGTTGATTGCATTTGATGGGCATTCATTCAGACCCCATGGTATCCTCCCACTTGTCAGGTCTAGTTAGGCGGTAAAACCATGGTGATAGAGGTCGAGGTGGTTGATGCACCCCTTGACTAAAACCTTTTACTAGGATGTAATTGGATTTACGCTATGTCAGTTGTCGTGTCATCGGTGTTTCATGTTTTATGCTTTCCCTTGAAGGAAATATTCTGATGATCGACAAGTTATCTTTCTCATGCTCCAGTTCCTCTACATCTGTGGGACCCTCGATTCCCATTGTCGAAAATTATCAAAAGGAAACTGAGAAAATTGGTGTCGGGATGTATCCTTCCTTGATGGGAACCTTTAATATATCGGCACCAATATCATATATTAATGTTGTTTATGGTGAATCTTCATCGTCATTGAGGTCTATCTCGTTTCGCACGTCATATTTCGATGACCCATGGAATCTACCTTCTTCGACTGTGTTGTATGAAATTCATTCACACATCGGAATGGAAATGTCGTTATCTGCAACTGAGATTGCATATCGGGATATCCAAGAAGCCACTGCAGACCTGAATCCTCCCTCTTCATAGACGGAAGAGATGGATCATGTCCTAGAGCCCTTTTGGGACGTAAACTCATCTAGTTCATATGATTTCCTAGACAGTACTTTTCCTTTAAACGAAGCAATATTAGAGTTCATTATTGGTCCTGATAGGTTTAGGAGGACCTTCACCATAGATATTATTTCCTCCCAGAGCTTGATAGGATTGAACAATATGATTTTAGGTCCACCATGAGCCATATTGTTGTTGGTTGTGAAGCCTAATTATCTTCCTGATTCAGAGGTCTTTGTTTTCAACCGTGTTTATACCCCATGAAGACTTTACACCCGAGAAGAATGTACACTCCTCCACGTGGGGGAGTGCAGAGGAGAGTTACCCGCTTTGCGGGGTCCAGGGGGTCCATCCCCCCAGCTAGGGAGTTTGGGGGAAAGTGAGCCCTCGACGGGGATTCAAGGGACAACGTTCCTCGATTGGGGTTTGGGGGAAAATCCCCCGAAGGAAAAAATGTCTTGTAAATGTATATTGTAATTTCATTATAAATCTGGACCGTTCATTATAAGGTCGCAGATCTGACAGTAGAAGTTATGTTATGTTTTTTTCCCCTAGAAGGTAACCCTCTTTTATGAGGGAAATGTATTAAGGCTATGGATCATTGTGAATATTGTATTCTGAGAGATCAAACTGTGAGAGAAAGAACAGGAAGTTACATTGGGTGTGTTGTAGGTTGTATCCCTTCATTTGTTGGATAATAATAAAGGAAGGACCTGGAAATTTCTCTGGTGGATGTATCCCACACTGGGTGAAACACGTATATTTGTGTCTCTATTATATTGTGTATCTTTTGTGTTTTATTTCCACATATGTTTTATTTTATTTCTTCATGATCCTGTTTTTCTAACAATTGGTATTAGAGCGAAAGGTAACTCGCAGGAAAATAGTGTTCCCGGTTCGAGTGGGATCAATGGCAGAAGATGGAAAGTTTAGGGTCGAGAAATTTAACAGCCAAAAATAACAGTTATGGAAGATGCAGATGGAATATTATTTATATCAAAATGATCTATTCCTATAATTGGGTGGAATAGTAAAGAAGTCGACGACCATAAAGGACAAAGAACAGGAGGTTCTTGACAGAAATGCACTAGGAACGATACGGCTGAGCCTGGAAGTGTCATTGGACTTCAATGTTTCGAAAGAAAAGACAACGAAGGAGTTTATGGATGCATTAGCTAAACTTCATTAAAAACCCTCAGCGTCCAATAAGGTATTTCTAATGAAGAGATTATTTAATATGAAGATGTCAGAAGGTGGGTCTATTGCAGATCATTTAAATGAAATTAATACAGTTACTAATCAAATAAGTTCTGTAAAAGTGGACTTTGATGATGAGGTCGGGGCTCTTCTAATCTTGTGCTCATTTCCAGAAAGAAGGAATGGCTTGGTCATGGCTATAAGTAACTATGTCTCTGGTTCAAACACTTTAAAATTTGATGGTGTTGTTGGTGTTATCCTTAGTGAGGAAATGTGATGGAAAAGCAAAGGTGAGACATCAGGTAATGTATTAAACATGGAGAACAAGGGAATACAAAAGGATAGAGGAAAGGGCTCAGGGAACTGCGGGAATTATAGGAAGGGCAGATCCAAATCCAAATTTGGAAATATAGAGTGTTGGAATTGTGGGAAGAAAGGACATCTGAAGAAATACTACAGAGCTCCAAAGAAACAAAGAGACGTACAACAAGAGAAAAATCAGGAAGCAAATGTAAAAGGTGATGTGTTACAAGATGCTTTGATTATTTCTGTAGATAATATTTCTGAGTTTTGGGTAGTAGATTCGGGGGCTTCATCTCATGCCACACCCCATAGGAAACATTTTCTAGATTATGTTCAAGGTGATTTTGGACAGGTTCATTTGGGTGATGATGCACCATGCAAAATTGTTGGAATGGGAAAGCTAAAAATAAAGAAAAGCAATGGAAACCAATATACAATGAAAGAGGTAAGACATGTTCCAGATCTAATAAAAAATCTAACTTCAACAGGGCAGTTGGAAAGTGAATTTTTTATATCCATATTTACAGATAAGGTGTGGAAGGTCACCAAAGGATCATTGGTGATAGGAAAAGGACAGAAGGTAGGTACATTGTATTTATGTACTGGTAATATTGACTCTTATATGTATTTAGCTTCTATAGAGTGGATACAGCACTGTGGAATCATAGGCTTGGACACATGAGTGAGAAGGGGATCCAGATACTTCACAAAAGAAATTTGTTTCCAGATCTTAAACAAATTGATTTGGATTTTTGTGAGCATTGTGTTTATGGAAAACAGAAGAGAGTCATATTTCTTAGAGTCATTAAAGAAAAGAAAAGTGAAAGGTTAGAGCTTGTGAATACATATGTATGGGGACCAGCTCAGGTATCATCTTTTGGTGGCTCTCATTATTATGTTACTTTTATTGATGATGCAACTAGAAAAACTTGGGTTTATTGCATTCGACAAAAATATGATGTTTTTTGTACTTTTAAGAAATGGAAAGGTTTGGTTGAGAATGAGACAGGAAAAAGGTTGAAGTGTCTTAGATCAGACAATGGAGGTGAATATTGCAGCAAGGAATTTGATGATTATTGTTCATACCATGGGATTCGTATAGAGAAGACAGTTCTAGGAACACCACAAGAAAATGGTGTTTCAGAAAGGATGAATAGGACAATCATGGAGCATGAAAGGAGTATGAGATTGCATCATGGTTTGACCTTACAATTATGGGAATATGTTGTAGATACTTTAGTTTACTTAATAAACAGAGGACCTTCAAGCTCTTTGGATGGTAGAATTCCAGAGGAGGAATGGATAGGAAAAAAGGTAAACTATTATTTTTTAAAAACTTTCGGTTGTGAAGCATTTTTCCATATTGATAAAGAAAATAGAACAAAGCTTGAGGCAAAATCCAAGAAGTGTACTTTTATTGGATATGGTACAGTTAATGATTTTGGTTATCGCTTATGGGATTATGAAAATAACAAAATCATTAGGAGTAGAGATGTCATATTCAATGACAAGGTCATGTACAAAGATTAGTTGCAAGGAAAGAAATAGGAAAAAGAAAAACAAGAATACACAGTGCTTGATGAGATCATTGAAAAGAAAATTCCAAAGGAACCAGAAAATTAAAATGTACAACAACAGAAGCAACAGATACCTCAAACACCTGCAAGTGTTGTTAGAAAATATACCAGGTTAAGTATACCCCCTGAATGATACTCTCCTTCATTGTATTATTTATTGTTGACTGATTCTGGTGAACTAGAATGTTATGAAGAGGCAATGCAGGTAGACGCTAAAAATAAATGGGAGAAAGGCATGAAAGATAAAATGGATTCCTTGGTAAATAACCAGACTTGGGACTTGGTTCAGTTGCCTGCCGGAAAAAGAGCATTGCAGAATAAATTGGTTTACAAGTTGAAGGAAGAAGATGGAGGAAAAAAATAGTACAAGGATAGACTTGTTGTAAAGGGGTTTGCACAAAAGAAAGGTATATATTTTGATGAAATAGTTTCTCCTGTTGTTAAAATGACTTCTATTAGTACTATTTTAAGTGTTTTGGCAGTAGAAGATTTTCATCTTGAGCAGTTAGATGTAAAAACAACTTTTCTCCATGGGGATTTGGAGGAATAGATTTATATGCAGCAGCCACAGAGGTATGAGGTCAAAGGGAAGGAAAATTTGGTATGCATGTTGAAGAAGATCTTGTATGGCCTAAATCAAGCTCCAAGGCACTAGTATTTGAAGTTTGATAGGTTTATGACAGAACAAAGTTATAGTAAATGTCATTTTGATCACTGTGTTTATTTCAAAAGGCTAGAAAATGGAAGCTATATTATCTTTCTATTGTATGTAGATGACATGATTGCTGCAGGGTCTAATATGCAGGATATCAATGTGCTCAAGAATAAATTAGCTAATTCATTTGCAATGAAATATTTGGGTGTTGCAAATAAAATCCTTGGTATGAGAATAACAAGAGATAGGAAAAATGGCAAATTGACATTGTCTCAGGGTGAGTACATAGAGAAGGTGTTGGAGAGGTTTAAAATGCAGAATGCAAAACCAGTTAGTACACCTTTGGCCAGCCATTTCAAATTAACTAAGGAAATGTTTCCCAAGACATGGGAGGAGATAGAATACATGTCTAGGGTCCATTATTCATCAACAATTGGCAGCTTGATGTATGTGATGGTTTTCACAAGACCATATATTGCACATGAAGTGGGAGTTGTGAGCAGGTATATGAACAATCCAGGTAAAGAAAATTGGGAGGCAGTAAAGTGGATTCTCGAGTATTTGAGAGGTATTTCTACTCATGCATTATATTTTGGTGGTTCAGACATTGTTCTACATGGATATGTTGATTCAGATAGGGCAGGTGATAAAGATAGTAGGACGAGCACCACAGGGTATGTTTTTACTATAGGTGGAACAACAGTAAGTTGGACTTTGAAACTGCAAAAGGTTGTTGCACTTTCAACTACAGAGGCAGAGTATGTTGTTGCTACAGAGGTTAGTAAAGAGATTATTTGGTTACATAGGTTTATGGATGAATTAGGAAATAAGCAAGAGAATAGCAAGTTGTATTGTGACAGTGAGAGTGTCATTCATATTGCAAAGAACTCATCCTTCCATTCGAAGACTAAGCATATACAGCTCAGGTACCATTTCATACAATATGTCTTGGAAGATGGAGATTTGAAGTTGGAAAAGATACACACTAGCTAGAATCATGCATACATGTTAACTAAGGGAGTAACCAGGGAGAAACTGATTTCCTACTCAGTTTCAGATGGTCTTCATGCATGAAGGTGAAGATGAGAAATTTGTGAGGTCGAAGAAGGATCATATTCCAGCATATACAACAGTGGTGGAGTTGTTGAGATCGGTCTCCAAGTGGGAGATTATTGTTTGTGGAGCCTGATTATATTTCTGATTCAGAGGTCTTTTTTTTCAGTCGTGTTTATACCCCATGAAGACTTTACACCCAAGAAGAATGTACACTCCTCCACATGGGGGAGTGTAGAGGGGAGTTACCCTCTCTATGGGGTCCGGGGGGTCCATCCCCCCGATTGGGGGGGTTCGGGGGTAAGCAGACCCTCGACAGGGGTTCAGGGGATAGCATTTCCCGATGGGGTTTGGAAGGCAAAGCCCCTGAAGGAAAAATTACCTTGCAAATGTATATTGTAATTTCATTGTAAATCTGGACCGTTCATTATAAGGTCACAGATCTGACGGTAGAAATTATGTTAGGTTTTTTTGCCCTAGAAAGCAACCCTCTTTTATGATGGAAATGTATTGTGGCTATGCATCATTACGAATATTGTATTCTAAGAGAGGAGACTGTGAGAGAAAGAAGAGGAAGTTACAGCGGGTGTGTTGTAGTTTGTATCCCTTCATTTGTTGGATAATAATAAAGGAAGGACCTGGCAATTTCTCTGGTGGATGTATCCCACACTGGGTGAACCAAGTATATTTGTGTCTCTATTGTATTATGTATCTTCTATGTTTTATTTCTACATTTGTTTTATTTTATTGCTCCGCAATCCTTTTTTTCTAACAATTGTTGGTCACATCATGGTCCCATTGGATAAACATGACATATATGTCGAAGGGAACATGGTGAATATCTCCCTTAACATTGTGATCGGCATCTCTTAAACGCCTGGAAAGGTTGAGAATGCTTATATCGATGTGGATTGTTCACCTGAAGAAATTCAGTCTTACACTGATCTATTTAAGGAATTCTGAGAAGTATTTGTTTGTTCATATGAAGAAATGTCAGGGATCGACCCTAGTATCTTCGAACATGAAATCAATACTTATATGAATGCTAATCTAATTCGAAAATGACTTAGAGTTGTGAATCCCAGGAAGGCCCCTGCCATTAAGGCAAAGGTGGAGAAGCTACTTAATGTTGGCTTCATCTACCTGGTTCCCTTGACCGAATGGGTATCCAACCCCGTTCCTTTGGATAAGAAGCAAGGAACCATCTGCATGTGTATGGATTTCAAGGAACTAAATAAATTTGTTCCGAAAGATAATTTCCCTAGGCCATTTATTGATCAAATTATTGAAGAGTGTGTTGGGAGTGAAATATTTTCTTTTATGGACGGACTTTCAAGCTACAATCATATCCAAATTAAACATGAGGATCAGCATTAGACACTGTTTATTTTTCCTTGGGGTACGTTTGCATACCGTAAAATGTCTTTCGGCCTTAAAAATGTCGGAGAAAATTTTTCAGTGGGCTATGACCTTTGCTTTCCATGACCTAAAACATGTAGTTGAGGCTTACTCGGATGACCTCACTGCTCACTCTCACAAAAGAGTGGATCATCCAGATCATCTTCGACTTGTGTTTAAAAGATTTCATCATTACCATATTCAATTAAACCCTCGTAAGTGCATATTTTGTGTTAGGTCAAGCCTCCCTTTGGGATTTATATTTTTCGAGCAAGGGATCATGGTGGACCCCATGAAGGTAGAGACAATACTTTGATTACCTCCCTCGTGCAATATTCGACAGCTTCAGGTTTTACAGGGGAAATATAACTTTCTACATCACTTTATATCCAATTATGCCAATATCACTAAGGGTTTCATGCGTCTCTTGAAAAAGGATACTCCATTCATATGGGACGAGCAAGCCTAGGAGTCCTTCGATGCCCTTAAGAAATCCCTAGTGTCGAAACCTCTACTTAGTCCTCCATACTATTGTAAATAATTATTACTTTATATAGTTGCATATGAAGGGACGGTTGGTATGGTTCTCATTCAGGAGGATGACGAGATCCATGAGCACGTTATCTATTATCTTAGTTGAAATCTAATCAGTCATGAACTTAAGTACTCTCATGTGGAGAAGCTAGCCTTACTAGTCATGCATGTGGTCCAAAGATTACATCGTTATATCTTACTTCGTAAGAATAGTGTGGTTGTGGATGTCAATCCATTTCAATACATCCTGACAAGGCGTATCATAGGGGGGAAATACAATAAATGGATTTTTATTTTGCAGGAGTTTGATCTTGATTTTGTCTCCGCAAAATCGAACAAATCACTAGTCTTTGTAGAATTAATGTCAGATTTCCCTAGGAGAGATGAGGATACTGTTTATGATGACTCATTTGTTGATGAGAACATTTTCCTTATCTCGTCTTCAGACCCCTAGTATGGATATATTTTAATATATCTTCAAACTCTGAAGCATCCCCAGCATCTTTTGAGGGATGAACGATGACGTATACGCCATCAAGCCAAAAATTACCTCATTATTGGTGACACATTTCATTATCGAGAGGTAGATTCTATGTTGCGTCATTGTTTGAATCATGCAGAAGCTGAAGTTGTGCTCAATGAATGTCACAGTGGGGCATGCGGTGGTCACATATCTGGGCTTGCGACAGCCCAAAAAATATTGCGAGTTGGTTATTTTTTGTCGTCGATTTTTAAAGATTGTGTAGAAGCAGTCAAGAAGTGGCACCCTTACTAGGTGTCTTCTCTTAAGACACACTCGCACCCTGCCCCTTTGTACCTAGACATTATCGTCAGTCCCTTCACTAAATGGGGGGTGGATTTCATGGATTGCAACCCAACCTCAGCTACGGGGCACCGTCACATTATCGTGGTCGTGGATTATTTTACCAAGTGGGATGACGCCATGCCTACAGTTAAATATGATGGCAAGAATGTAGCACATTTCATATTCAATCAAATTATAGATTTTTTTGGAATTCTAAAGGAGATTATCACTGACCATGGTAGTCACTTTCAATACATGATGATGACAGAGTTGGAATCAAAAATGGGTTTCAAACAAGATCATTCGTCATCCTATTATCCCCAAGAAAATGGCCAAGTGGAGGCCGTGAATAAATCTCTAAAGGCCATTCTACAAAAACCTACCAGGAAAAGTAAATCTAACTGGAACGTGATGTTATACCCGTGTCTATGGGCATATTGAACCGTAGTAAATACTTCCACTAGTTTTTCATCATTCCAGCTAGTTCACAGAGTGGAATCGGTCCTTCCCATTGAATGTGACATCCCTTCTCTTAAGTTATCAATTGTGATCCTACCTAACATGACTGATATCGAAGAATTCCTTGTACACTTGGAGAAACTCAATGAGTAGCGTTGAGATGTTTCCCTAGCCATCGAGGCAAATAAGTGACGTGTTAAGGTCCAGTATGATAAATATGTCCATCCCCGATAGTATGATGATGGTGACTTGGTCCTTCTTTATGACCAAGATAAAGAATTGTTAGGGGCGGGAAAGTTCAACCCCATGTGGCATGGTCCTTATATAGTGATATGTATCCTAGAAAAAGGAGTCTATGAGTTAGAGGATTATGAAGGGAACGTGTTGAAAGAGCCTAGAAATGGTCTCTATCTCAAGAAGTATTATGCTTGAGCCCTATATCTCAAGCATGAGATATGTATACTATTGTACTTTAGTGTATATAGTTTTTTTTTGTTCTTTTGTGTCGTCGATTTTCTATTGATTTCCCCCTTGGTTGGAAGATTTCAATGGAATAATTTGTGTTCTTAGGATTCACGAACAGTGCCATTTGTCATACTCAGAACCTAGCCTCTGTTGCTTCGGTTATATATTTACTCGACAGGCAGCTAGTGCCTTCAAGAGGCATTTTTCTGGAGCCATCGATGAATAATGTGGTTGAGTATATTGTTGTTATTGAGCTATTATGCAATGCCATTTCGCATGGTGTTCAATCTTTAGAGGTCCGCCTGGATTCCTAGTTAGTTGTGTGTCAATTGAATGGTAGGTATCTTTTTAGGGATCCTACGCTACTCCGACGACTCCTTCGTGTATGACTTTTGGAATGATAGTTTGATTTCATTACTAATAATCAGCTCGCTGGAAGTTATAATCAATTATCCAATGCATATTCTAATTACGTTTTAGATTGGCATTTGTTACATAACTAAGAAAAGGAAACACACATTTATACATTCATCCATTGTAAGATATATAAGTAAAGTCGAAGACCAAAATTTCTTGTATTTCATTTATCAAGTTGAAAAAACATGTTATCATAGTACAAAATTGGGCCTTTAACCCTAAAAAATAAACATATATATGGTCGGTGCATCAAATGACCATGGCATCTAAGCCTGTGGTCCCAACTACGTGTCATGATAGCACACTATAGCACTAGAAAGACTTCAAAAAAGTCTCACCCATGCACGAGGTACACCTACAACCTACCTCTGCATAGCCTTGGGAAGATCCTCGACCTGGACCATAGGAATCATGTGCGTCAGATGTGATAGGTTTCCCTGCATGTTTTGAGGAACTCGCTCTGCATCACTACCTGCCATCTCCTCCCATTAGCCCCTACGTAGATGTTGTGGGTATCCATCCAGTCATTGTGGACCTACATCTCTATAAGAGAGATAAACAGTAGTATATGATGTCATGCCAACNATCTCCCCAAAGGCGGATCCTGGTGGTAATGGCATGTCGTGATCCCCTCATAGGGATATTCATTGATGGAAATGATATGTTGTCGCCACTAGTGAAATAACTCATCATTGTAGGGGGTTGGCACCCTACCACCTCCCAACCGCTTCATCAATTCAGTCCACCAATTCATGGTTGGATTGCATAGACCGTGTGGAGTAAATTCCACTCTAAGACTAAGGGTTGGAACCCTCTCTAAGAAAAAACTACACAAAATGGATGCAAACCCAAAGTTCCTCATCTTCCCAAGTTTGCAGTCAATAAGTTGGATCTTCATGTTGGCCAATAGCAAGGTGCTCCAATAAAAAAATGTGGGCCTCAATCACTCCACAACATATAACATAAGTGGCCTCGATACGTTATGTAGCGAGGTCGATCTCGATATTTGTGTGAGAATTAGGATGATAATCTTCAAACTCAGATTCTCAATCGCCCTAATAGGGAGTTTTCTCCCCACTTTCTCTGTATCTGTGATGCAGTAGGTGGAGATGTACTCTTCTATGGTCCTCCCACCTCCATCCCCTCGGGCCTTGAGGTTCATCATCTTTCCCCGACGAGACAAGCATGTAATGAAATAAATGTCATCTACCTCAATTCTCAATGGTTTTTCATCGAGGTTGAAGGCCTCAGTCTCCGGATCCCAGTAGTTTATCAGCATTTGGAGCAACCTCGTTTGTTCCATCATTCCTTTTATGGCCCAAAACTTATAGAGCCCACATATTTGAAACACTTGTTGGGCCCTCGGATCTCCTTCTACTGCAGCATCGACATCCTTGTGCTCCCTCTCTATCCATTCAATCACCATCCTACAAAGGAAACATCAAATTTTGAGTTATTCTTCATAAATAACATGTTCATGGAGTTGTATGTGGGCTACAATTTGAACAGTCACATATAGGGATCGATGTATGTGGGAAGGCTTTGGTTTTCTCATGTACATGGGGTCGTATAGGTGGCCTAATGAAATCTATCTCATGTACACCCCTTTTCCCACCTTACGTCCTCCAAAACTAAAAATTTGAAGACCAAATTTAAAATTTAAACCATGAAAATGGAAGACCACAGGCTAAGCACTTGCTTGGTCCAGGTGGTTTCCAATTTTGTTGATTGTAGCTCCTAGAATCGTCATTGGAATATTGTGGGTGAAATGGCCTCAAAAGCACTATGTGGGTAAAAAACTCAAAATGACATGGTAAAACTTGTTATTTTTACTATTTGTAGAAAAATTTTACCCACTTTGTATGGTTTTCACCTTATATTTCCTATTTCTAAAACCATATGGACTAATTATGCAGTGTAAAACCTAGTTTGAAGTGGTTTTTTCAAGATACAATTGATTTACAGCATTCTTTAGATCATTTGTGCCTTCAACCGGTATATATCATCATTGGATAGGTTTTCACCTCACTTCGCATTTTTTCATCATCCTATGACCACGATTCATATGCCCTAGATCCGAACCCATTTTTCAGCGACATAGAACCTTCTCGGTGTTACTAGAAGTGTCGTTATTAAGTTGGTAGAGACTTACCAAACATGGGTGCCCTAGTTAGAACACTTTTTACCATTTGGTACCCATGCAGAAGTTACTCCATAGGTCTAGGAGTCCCTTGTAGTCTCATTATGACTT
The DNA here is from genome assembly GCA_009831015.1 of Picea engelmannii. NCBI lineage: Eukaryota > Viridiplantae > Streptophyta > Pinopsida > Pinales > Pinaceae > Picea > Picea engelmannii. The sequence continues at coordinate 505,879 of ML782600.1, read as the reverse complement.
TGCATTCAAAACTCATTCTTCTTACCCAATCCCATTCTGACCACTACCTACGGGGCTCCCCCCATTATATGTTGTTCATAAAATCATCCTACAGTCTTAGTTAAACTCTTTTCAAACTCCTTAAAATGAAAATATTGTCGAGTGATCTTGTCTCTTTCACACTCGTTAAATGGTTTTGAAATGACATCAGTTTCAGTATAAGTTTAACCATTTTCCAAACCAAATAGACTAATTATGAAAAAGGAACACTCTATTCACCATTGGCTAGAAGAGTTCTCCTTGGTATTATCTTATGCTTTTCCGAGCCCAGGGGACTAAATCTATGAAAAAGAACATTACTGGAAGTTTCTTTCTAGTGCCTATTGAATTTTATTACCCTACGTGCATTGTTGAGTCTAATGTCGGCTCCCTCTTTCTCGTTATAATCCTATTGTCCCAACAATTCTCAGCATTCGCCAAGAAGTTCCTTCCAACTATCCTTTGTAGCTTGACAACATTTTCCCCAAGAGGAACCCCCCCCCAAGTGTCCATATCTTGTGTGTGTTCCCTTGCATCGCGCATGAGTATATTCCACTACATAGAACTTGTTGGCTTGTTCACGACACTCGTTTCCTCTCTTGTTTCATAGAATTCTTCCACATCTAAAACAAAAAAAGGGCGGGAAAATATTATTGTCTCCTATCTGCAGCAGTCGTGTCCCCTTTGAACAGAGCACAAATTTTTGAGTCCATTCATCAAAGTTTTGGGTTTAGTATGGCCTTAGGAAGTTGTACTCGTTACTCATATTTTTACTCCTCTAGCTGGTAATTCTTCCCGTCTTTATGGAGAGTTTGTCGATGCCTCCTGTGTCACAAAATTTTGTCTACAATCAGTCCTGAGTCTATGTTGCATGAATTATCCATTTGTCTAATGCTCTGGTTCAAAGGAAGTGTAAACCTGTGTCGGTCATTCCTCATAATTCTTGACTTTGCATGTCGTCCATCCCTTTACAAGTGAATCTAAAAATCATATGAAGTTGTTGTTCTACCTTGCACCCTGGGCCTACTTTCATCATTGGTAGGTGGCCTTGAAGCCAATAGATGACTTCTCTTCTTTGGTCGTTGACTCGGTGGTTTCCCTTGTGTTCAATGGTAAGAAATATATTCACACATTGGGATTCGTGCAGTGTCTTGGATTCCATTATACCTTATTGGTGGTTTTCTCGCATCTGTCGGAATTTTTCATTATTGGATACTATTCATAGGGTCTTTTTTAGGTACTACTTGCATCTAACGCATGCGAGAGACGCACATGGTCATTGGTTCGTGCATATAATGTTTGTTTGATTTATTCCTTATCGTCAAAGTATTTTTTTGTACCTCATGTTGGATGATAAGAGATACCTTAATGCTCTCCTTTCAGTGGATCCCATTTCATCGACCTCAGCTCATCTATTCTGGAATCAAGATCTAGAGTCTTAAGAGTACCTAGAGGCTTGCAGTCATTAGTGGCAGGTTCTCTCACCATCAAAAATTCGGAATACATCAATATCCCTTGCTCGATGGATTCCTCAAGTGTTCGACCTCAACACCTTTATTCACACTTTTTGAATGCACTTGTTTCCTTAACACCTACTTTCATCATCGGTGGGTTGTCTCATGTTTGTTAATGGTATAACTCAATGACCAGTAACCAAACGAAATCTCATTGTGTTCAACTTCAACTCCTTTATTCACACGATGTAGAATTGCACCATCAGTGGCTAGTGTAGAATACCTCTAGTATAGTAGAAGCACATCATACCTGATGTTTTCTTTCAGCGTACCAGTGCCTATATGACTTTAGTTATCATGTGAGATCAGATTGTACTTCATCGCATATAGATATCTTTAGTTGATTTTGAGATCGGACTCCATTGTGTCTTTTTCATGACTATGACCACCTATGGCATATGTCTTCTTTGTATTGCCTCTTCATGGCCATGAATAGTTATATTCTATATATTCACATGGATCTGCAGTGTACTACAAATTGGAAACCATGTGTATAGAGTCAATATGTATTGCAATATTCTGACGAGTGACTAGTTTCTCCAAGTGGGTCCTAACTACTCCACTTCTGGGAATTATAATATATTTTTGCCATCGTAATTGCTCCTCTGACCTCACACATTAGGGGGCATTTGTTATAGGATTTTTTTCCAAACTCTATGCATCATGCTTTGATGGCCTTCCATTTCACTTTGTAAACTCACTTTCTCCATTTTTCTCAATCCAAAGTCAAAAATTCAATTTTTTGTTCATATACGCGAGCTACAGTTAGACAACTTGTGTATATGCAGTTTGTTCCATTACAACCCGTGTACATCAGGTTTTGTGCTCAAAATTAAAAATATTTTTGGTTTTCCATGCCAAGTTACAGGATCCATAACCCTTGTCCTTTCATATACTAGAAATTCTTTGATTCGGCCCTTCAATTCATGTTGGAGGCTATAAATTGAGCCATATACAAACCTTGAAGGAGAGAAAACACACTTTGGAGAAATTTTGCCTCATATTGAGTCTACATCCTTTTTTCCTTTAAGTTTAAACTTCCCTTATGTTCAACCCCCAATCTCTCCCTATTTTTTGAAGGAGGAACCCAATTACTCCTAAAACTTATGAGCTTTCCTTGTGGAATATTGAAGTGGTGAAGGCACGGGTGGAGGGACTTAGTTTCTAGGTTTCGTCAAGTTTAGATACATAAGGTTGTCACCTATGTACTTATGTTGATTATATTAAGAGAAATACTATTTTCTTGTTCAATTATATGTTGCAAATATCTGTATTATTTTCCATGGGTGAATTTGTTGTACATATTGATGGATTATGCTAGTTTATATGCCAACATTTTATATAGTTTCAATATCCTTGTATATCTTGGATGTTGAGGACAAGTTGTAGGTAAAAAGAATTGGATCGTGAGATCAACGGTGGTCTCCTATGGATGTCCAAAAGAGGTATGGTTCTAGCCTTTCTTTTGTTGGCATTTCCATTTGTCTAGCATACTTGAGAATAGAGTTGATTTCTAGATGTCGTTTTGTTTGTTGTGGTCCTACGCCCAAACCATAGAGAGTTGTTCCTCGTAACAACTGATACTTAGAAGGTTATGTTTTAAGCCTTCAACATACATTACATTTTGTGTTTTAGTCTTTCCATTATCAAGACTAACGGTACCTTTTCCAACTATCCTTGCAGAAACATTATCTCCAAAGATAACAATGCCTCCAACTTCTTCCTTTTGGATGAGAAATTTGGTTTTATCCCTTGACATATGTTTTGAATATCCATTATCAATGTACCATTGGCTTCCTTTGTCTTGAGCATACATTGCAAGTCCACATTCTTCCTTCTTTGGTTCTTCTTGTTTTCTTTTCCACACCTTTGTATATTCTTCTCTATGCTTGGTAAGAAAATATTTTTCCCTGTTTTGTTTATGGGACTTTATCATGTTTCTTCTACAATCACATGTTATGTTCCCATTGTTATTGCATTTATAACATTCAATATCGTAATGAAGTAATGGAGAAAATTAATTGTAGTTTCTATCAACAAACCCATGAGAGTTTCTAGTTTTGTTGCTTACATAATCATTATTTGAGGCCTTATAAAAACCTCTATTTCTTTATTTCACGTGATCACTTCTTGCATAAGCTCTACAAACTATTGTTTTAAGACCAAAATTATTGCAAGAAAAAATATAGCCAAGAAAGAGATTTCGGTACTGTGTTGTGAAAGGCCTTCTTAGTGGAACATATCTTCTAAACTCATTATTGTGAGAAGAATCAGATTGCTATTCATTATCATTATATTTTTTGTTATTGCTTTCATTATTGATGGATCCTTTGAGAACATTGGCACAGCTTTTAGGATTTTCTTCATTTTCCTTTTCTGATAGCTTTGCGACCTTAGTGCTTGCATCTCCTTCGAGGGTCTTATGTTTTTCATCGTAGCCGAGACCTATCTTGATGAATGGTTTCCTTTGAAAACTGAGAATATTATCTAGGCCTTCAGTACTCTTTCCATATTTCAATCTTATGTTCAACAGATCACTTGTTTTCTCCAGTTCCTTTCTTAAGGAAACTATTCCGGCTTCTAGATTCTCGCAATTTTATTATTTTTCTTTCAGTTGTCTTCTCACCACTTATTCTATCCTTTTTGTCTCTTCTAATTGATTCTTCAAGATGATAATTGTATTCTTTGTTTCTTCAAGATCTTGATATTTCTTTTCATATGTCTGCAATTTTTGTTTCTGCTTTCTATTCTTTTCCATATGTCTATCTATTTCTTCCAAGGCACTAATAGTTTCTTCTTCAAGATTCACTTCTCCATCAATGTCTTCTTCTTAATCTATTTTTTCTTTCTAATTCTCTTCAGTTTATTTATCATTATGATTTGTATCCATGGCTATGAAGAGGAATTATTCTTTGTCAATATCATAAACATATCCATCACTTTCTTCAAATGAGCTATTGTCCTCTCTAGAGTAGAAACTCTTCTTCTTAGTATATTTTTCTCTTTTGTGTCTATAAGGTTTGATTTTGTTTTTATGTTATTCTTTATCATTACTATCATCATCATCACTATCTTCTATGTTTTCATATGGACACTTAATAGCAAAATGTCCTAATCTACCACAATTAAAACATTTTAAGAGTAGCTTACCTTTGTATTTTCTAGATCCCCGTTTTAGATTTCTCTCAAATTATGCTTCTTATATTTCTAATTCATGGCTAGAACAATCGCAACATTTGTGTCATTTTCTTCTTTTTCATGCTTTGAGAGATGCTTCCTTTTATGTTGGTTTTTATTTTTCTATCCTCATCTCATATGTGGTGATAATCCCATGCAACTCATCCATCGTTAGTTTCTTTAGATCCTTCATTTCTGATGCCAACGCACGCGACCTCACAACCCACAGGTTGAAAAGGTCCACATCAGCACAGGATCTTTCCTTCTTCACTGGCCTGAAGAACTCTTAACAGCTCTTATATTTCCTATCGGAAATCTGCACCCACAGCAAACTCTCTCAGAATCCCCTCTTTTCACTTGGGAGATCGGGTTTCGCAACTTCGTGAATTCAATGGTTGATCGTTGGTCTCCCAAATCCCCGAAACAGTCAACACTGACCTTTTTCCTTTCTTTATCGAGATTTTCCCTGTCACGATTTCGGCAATCGCGATGTCGAGAAACTTGTCTCCCCGACTCCCGAATCCCGATTTTCCGAAACTCCGATACACTCGCACGGTTGACCTTTCAACGGTCCTTTCGTTCCATCGGCATTTCGGACTTCGCAATATCGTGAATCCTGATGTGATGTTTTCGGAACTTCACTTTCCACGAAAATCCGAAATGGTGTGCCACCTGTCCACCTCGTTGACTCCTCTGTGGCCCACACAATCCTCTTGGCTTTCGGGATATCATGTTTCATGATATCGTGATTCCCGTGGAAATGTTACGAAATCTCCACCCACGAAACCCCGATATAGGGATTCTCTTGCGAATCCAACGGCTCTCGTGGCTTGGGTCTTCGGTCCTACTCCTCCTGAGCTTAGAAATTCTCAGGAATACTCATTGTATATCCCTTGCTTCTTCATGAGATATGATGGCTCACGGTACTTCGCGAAATCTCCTTCGAGAATTTCGGTCGTCTGTTCTTCCTTGACGTCTTCTGCGAATGAACTAAGTGTAGCTTCATAAACTTGTCCACCTGTGGTGCAAACTTACGACGCTTTCCTTAATGCTTCTAGTCACAACTCCATCTGGTTGTGCTTCAATGGTTTTTGAAGGCCTTATCCTTCCTGAGCTTCCTTATAACTCTGAGTCTTAGAGAAGACTCTTGCGCGCACCCCTTGCGGCAACCTTCAGACACTTTCAAATGTTGAATTTCCTTTGACCCTGCGCACACCTGCAGCAGCAGCCTCTCAATGCTTCACTCAGGTCCACAACCTTGAGACTCCACTTGGCCTGCGCACTCCTTGCATGACTCCTGTGCCCAACTGCACTTTTGGGAAATGAGAACAAAGGCTGACCTATTTGAGCCCTTTGTCAACACACTCCTTGCGGACACTTCAACTGCACTCCTTGCAAGAACTCTTGCTCAGATAGAGAAACAATTGAAACTCATTCCTACTTCCTCTCAGACTTCACAACTCAAGACATGAAATCACATACACAGCATAACAGCAAATGTATAACAGGGAGCAAACATTCACGAGCATGACATTCAACATACATACACAGAGAACAAACACAACGCCATGAATTTGAATCAAAGATTTTTCTATTAATTCAAATATCTGTACATGGGTGTTCTTACACAGCTCTATGCATGTTCTTGCTCCTCTTCTCTATCTCCTTGTTGCTAATGTTACAATACACAATGAGGGTGTCTATATCCTGTTTCCCTCCTGCGTTCTAAAACTGTCTAATCTAGAATTGAATTCTATCTACTTTACATTAACTACCATAAATTCCTCTACCTACTAAGGACGAGAGCGAATTTCTCAAGGTCCATTTACATTATACAAGTGCACTTCTTCTTAATGACTTCATTTAAGATTGTGCATCAACTCCAAGGTACTTTCAAAAATTTGTGTTGGACGCTTTCCAGCTGTCTTTTGCCTTCGCGTTGGCTCGCTTGATGTTGGCGATGCTCCTGCATCATACTCCCTCGCTTGAAAAAAATTCATGGGCTCCTGTACATGAGCTCGTGCACAGTCTGTCCATGCTTATGTATCTCCACTTCGTTCTCCCAGCTGGCATCTTCAACTGGATGGCCCTTCCACTTGACCAAATATTCAAAGTATTCTTTCCTCCTGGTCTTCTTTCCAATTCTTTTATCTAGTATGCGCTCCATCTGCAGCTTATCTGCAATTGGCATCTGCTTCGTCCACTGAATCACTAGTTTCTCATCATTTTTTCCCGCTTCATCAGCTTTATATGGGTACAAATATGAGATATTGAATATCGGAGAAATTTCGATCCCATCGGGTAATTCAATCTTATAAGCATTCGCCCAAAATTTCTTCAAGACCCTACATGGCCCGATTTTCTTCATCTTCAGCTTATTATACGTTCCTCTCGGGAACCTTTCCTTCCTCAAATGTGCCAGAATCAATTCACCAACCTCAAACTGAAGTTGTCTTCTGTGTTGATCTGCTCTATGCTTATATTCCTGGCTTGAATTCTGCAATCGCTCCTTCACCTAGCTGTGAAGTTCTTTCATCGCTTCTGCGAAATCTTCTGCGCTAGTGCTCTTAGTCACAATATGTTCTGAATCCCTCAACTCAGAAATTCCTCTCAGTTGCATGCCATAGACAATCTGAAATAAACTCTTCCCTGTGCTCCTGTTTACTGAGTCATTATACACAAACTCTGCCTGCGGAAATATATTGTCCCACTGGCTGTGGTGTTCTGTCACCAGGCTCCTCAGTAAGTCTCCCAGACTTCTGTTCACCACTTTTGTCTGTCCATCTGTCTGAGGATGATAAGTTGAACTAAACAACAAGTTAGTTCCCAGCTTCTTCCATAAGGTCCTCCAAAAATGCCCTATGAACTTCGTATCTCGATCTGAAACTATACTTCTTGGCAACCCATGAAGTCGAATGACTTCTTTGAAAAACAGATTCGCAATGTGAGTTGCGTCACTGGTCTTCTGACATGGAATGAAGTGTACCATCTTGGAAAATCTATCCACCACCACAAATATTGAATCAAAACCTCTTTGTGTTCTTGGCAACCCCAATATAAAATCCATGCTAATTGCATCCCACAGCCTTTCTGGTATGGGCAATGGTTGATAAAACCCCGCATTTTGTCTCCTTCCTTTTGAATGCTAGCAAATTTTTCATCTGTCCATGAATCTCTTGACGTCTGCTCGCATTCTCGGCCAAAAATAAGACTCATTCAGCTTTGCAAACGTCTTGTCATGACCAAAATGTCCTGCCAATCCTCCACTGTGTTTCTCCTTCAGCAGATTCTCCCTCATGGAGCATTTTGGAATACACAGTTGATTGCCCTTGAACAACAATCCTTCCTGGATCATGTATTCGCCCCATTGGCTTCTATCTCTGAGAACTGGATTCTCAGTTGCTTCATACACTTCTTTAAAATCCTGATCATCTGCATACATGTCCCTGAGATCATCAAAACCTAACGTTCTGACCTTGAACTCCTGCAACAGCAAACACTTCCTTCTCAAAGCATCAGCAACTTTGTTAGCAATACTAGAAATATGTTTAATCACAAATGTGAAATTCTGCATATATTCAACCCATTTAACATGTCTCTGATTCAACTTTTCCTGTTGAGTCACAAACTGCAGTGCATGATTGTCACTGTATAAGACAAACTCTTTCGGGATCAAGTAATGCCTCCATTTCTTCAATGCCTGTATGATAGCATAAAATTCCTTATCATAAGTGGAGTATTTCACTTTTGCTTCATTCAGCTTCTCGCTGAAGTATGCAATCGGCATGTCTTCTTGACTTAAGACTGCCTCGATTGCAAACCCACTTGCATCGCATTTCACCTGAAATGTCTTTCAGAAATCTGGCAACACCAAAATTGGTTGTTCCGTAATCTTCCTCTTCAACAAATTGAATCTTTTCTCAGCCTCTTCTGTCCAGTGAAAAGACTTGTGTCTTTTCTTCACTGTATCCATCATCGCTGCATTAATTCCACTGAAATTCCTAATGAACTTTCGGTAGAAACTAGCCAATCTGTGAAAACTTCTCACCTCAAAGATATTCTTCGGTGATGGCCAATTCTTGTTTACCTCCACCTTATCTGGATCCATCCTCAACTCATCTGCAGAAATAACAAATCCCAAGTAAATGAGTTATGTCTTCATGAATGAGGACTTCTTCATATTTATCAATAGCTTCTCCTGCTGTAACCTCTGCATCACTATAGCCAAATGCTTCAGATGCTCTGTCGTTGTCTTACTGTAAATCAGTATGTCATCTAAATACACAATGACAAATTTTCCGATGAACTCCCTCAGGACTTCGTTCATCAACCTCATGAAGGTACTTGGCGCGTTTGTTAAGCCAAATGGCATAACAAGCCATTCATACAACCCTTCGTTTGTTTTGAATGTTGTCTTCCATTCATCACCTTGTCTCATGCGAATTTGATGATAACCGCTTTTCAAATCAATCTTTGAAAAATACTTTGCTCCACTCAAGAAATCCATCAGATCATCCATCCTTGGCAATGGAAATTTGTACCTGATGGTTATCTTATTAATCTCCCTCGAGTCAGTACACATCCTCCAGCCTTCGTCTTTCTTCGGACTGAGTATTGTTGGAACAGCACATGGACTCAAGATTTCCCTGACTAACCCTTTGTCCAACAACTCCTGGACTTGTCTTTTGACCTCTTCATTCTCGTGTGGAGTCAATCTGTACATGGATTTATTTGGAAAACTGGTTCCTGGTATGAGATCAATGTGATGACTCACACTTCTAATCAGTGGCAACGAATGAGGTAATTCGTCCACTACTATATCAGCGAACTCTTCCAGCAGTTCCTGAATTTCTTCTGGTAAATCATCCACTCTTGTGCTGGTCAAAACAATCTTCGGTTTCCTGACCACTATGAACTATGGATCCTCCATATTCTTAACCTCTGTAAGAAATTCCTTCCCACTCATGAGAAGTATTGTGTTGCTTACTTCTGGTTTCACCTCCTTATCCTTAATTGGAAGCAACATATGGGTTCTCCCATTCTTTTCCAGGGTGTATGTGTTCATTCTCCCATCATGAATCACATTCCTGTCATATTGCCATGGTCTTCCCAGCAATAGATGACAAACATCCATAGGAATGACATCACATAATATCTTATCATTATATCCTCCTATATTGAATTCAACTAAACATTTTTTAGTGACAGTTACCTGATGTCTTTTTTGTAGCCACGAAATTCTGTATGGGCTTGGATGATCAATCATCTCCAGCTCTAGCTTCTCTACCATCTCTGTAGAAATGATATTATCCGTGCTACCACTGTCTACGATGACCTTGCATACCCTGTCCTTGGTCTTGCAAGCAGTCCGGAAAATTATGGTCCTTTGGACTGAACTCTCCACCTCCTTCTCTGGTGTCAAAAGAGCTTTTTGCATCATCAGTGATCTTCCACCTTCAGCGTCTTCCACCTCAACATCCCATCTCTTTGCCTTGGTGATGTGAGCTTCTCCACTCTTTTTCTTTTTATCTGGACATTCGTAAGATTTGGGCCCATTCTTTCCACATGTGAAGCATGTTATTACTCCACCTCTTCCCCTTCCTCTACCTCTGGGATGAGGAAAAGTGTTGTTGTCAACATAATCTCCTCTCTGCTCAGTATGTTGTCCTCACTGTGAACTTCGACCTCTCTCAATTCGAGTCTGAGGTTTCTTCCAGTCTTCCTTGGGCTTTTGATATTTATCCTGGGAAACTAATTTTCCTCTGGGATGACTTCTGCCTCTGCATCTCTGACTTTGCTTTCGGCTCAGCTTCTCTTCCACTTTTAGAGCCATCTAATAGCATCTTCCACCGTTCGGATGGTTACCATGATCATCTCATCCTGAATGTCATATCTCAGACCATTCAGATATCTAGCAACTTTTTCATCATCGCTCTCCCGATGACCTGCCCTGATGTTCAGCTTGTAGAATTCCTCAGTGTATTATTTCACTGTCATCCGCTTCTGTCTCAGGTTCTGCATCTTCCTGAACAAAGTAATTTGATAATCTCTAGGGATGAATTTCACCTTAAGCTTCTCGATCATTTTGTCCCAGCTTTTAATCTTCTGCTTGCCTTTGCAGCGTCTGTCAACTTGTAGTTCATCCCACCACAAGGTTGCATGTCCCTTTAATCTTGTGACAGCATGCTTGAATTTCTTGTCCTCTTCGACATCTTCATAGTCAAAATAAGTATCCAGAGCTCTAATCCAGTCTAGAAGCTCCTCTGCATACAAGTTTCCCTCATAAACTGGAATATCCATCTTCGCTCTTGCACCCATTCTTGCAATAGCTTTGATCAAACGTTCGTTTGATGCATCTTCAGTTGCAACTTCTTCTTCATGTTCAGCCTCAACTTTGCTTTCAGAATCACTGAGATCCCCAGCACTGACTGTGCGTCTTTGCGTTGTCTCCATGTCTTCGAGTCTAGCTCGTAGATCACGCATCTCTCTCTCCATAGTTGGATCTGTCATCTGCCTGCCTCTTCTTCTCGGCATTTCCCTATCCTCTGGATCGGGTGATTGTCTATCTCTTCTCCTCGGCGGCATGATGAATCCTCTTTCTTCTCTTCTACAGAAAGAAAATAATCTCTCTGTGCTCTGAGACCAAACTGACGTCGACGCACGCGACCTCACAACCCACAGGTTGAAAAGGTCCACGTCAACACATGATCTTTCCTTCTTCATTGGCCTGAAGAACTCTTAACAGCTCTTCTATTTCCTATTGGAAATATGCACCCACATCAAACTCTCTCAAAATCCCCTCTTTGCACTTAGGAGATCGGGTTTCTCAACTTCGCGAATTCAATGGTTGAGCGTTGGTCTCTCAAATCCATGAAACCCGAAATAGTCAACGCTGACCTTTTTCCTTTCTTTATCGAGATTTTCCCTGTCGCGATTTCGGCGATCGCGATGTCGAGAAACTTTTCTCTCCGACTCCCGAATCCCGATTTGTCGAAACTCCGATACACTCGCATGGTTGACCTTTCAACGGTCATTTCATTCCATCGGTATTTCGGACTTCGCAATATCGCGAATCCTAATGCGATGTTTTCGGAACTTCACTTTCCATGAAACTTCGAAACGATGTGCCACCTGTCCACCTCACTGACTCCTCCGTGGCCCACACAATCCTCTTGGCTTTCGAGATATCACGTTTCGTGATATCGCGATTCCCGTGGCAATGTTACAGAATCTCCACCCACGAAACCCCGATATAGGGATTCTCTTGCGAATCCAATAGCTCTCGTGGCTTGGGTCTTCGTTCCTACTCCTCCTGATCTTAGAAATTCTCAGGAATACTCGTCATATCTCCCTTGCTTCTCTGTGAGATCTGATGGCTCACGGTACTTCGAAAAATCTCCTCCGAGAATTTCGGTCGTCTATTCTTCCTTGACGTCTTCTGCGAATGAACTAAGTGTTCCTTCACAAACTTGTCCACCTGCGGTGCAAACTTATGACGCTTTCCTTAATGCTTCCAGTCACAACTCCATATGGTTGTGCTTCAACAGTTTTCGAAGGCCTTATCCTTCCTGAGCTTCCTTATAACTCTGAGTCTTAGAGAAGACTCTTGCGTGCACTCCTTGCGGCAACCTTCAGACACTTTCAAATGTTGAATTTCCTTCAACCCTGCGCACACCTGCAGCAGCAGCCTCTCAATGCTTCACTCAGGTCCACAACCTTGAGACTCCACTTGGTCTGTGCACTCCTTGCACAACTTCTGTTCCCAACTGCACTTTTGGGAAATGAGAACAAAGGCTGACCTATTTGATCCCTTTTTCAACGCACTCCTTGCGGACACTTCAACTGCACTCCTTGCAGGAACTCTTGCTCAGATAGAGAAACAATTGAAACTCATTCCTACTTCCTCTCAGACTTCACAACTCAAGACATGAAATCACATACACAGCATAACAACAAATGTATAACAGGGAGCAAACATTCACGAGCATGACATTCAACATACATACACAGAGAACAAACACAATGCCATGAATTTGAATCAAAGCTTTTTCTATTAATTCAAATATCTGTACATGGGTTTTCTTACACAGCTCTCTACATGTTCTTGCTCCTATTCTCTATCTCCCTGCTGCTAATGTTACAATACACAATGAGGGTGTCTATATCTCGTTTCCCTCCTGCGTTCTAAAACTGTCTAATCTAGAATTGAATTCTATCTACGTTACATTAACTACCATAAATGCCTCTACCTACTAAGGACAAGAGAGAATTTCTCAAGGTCCATTTACATTATACAAGTGTGCTTCTTCTTAATGACTTCATTTAAGATTGCGCATCAACTCCAAGGTACTTTCAAAAATTTGTGTTGGACGTTTTCCAGCTGTCTTTTGCCTTCGCGCTGGCTCACTTGATGTTGGCGATGCTCCTGCATCAATTTCTTCAATGGTAGGGACCTTAGCATCAAATCTCAAGGGGAGAGACCTTGGCACCTTTTGCACTATCATTTTTTCTTCAGCCTTCTCACCAAGTCCTCTGATGGTGTTGACAATTTCATCCACTCAAAGGAAATAGGTTGCAACATTTTCTTCTTCTTTTATTTTCAAACTCTCGAATTGTCTTCTATGAGTTTGGAGCTTTGCCTTTTTCACCTTGTCATCACCTTCATAAATGTTTTGAACTTTTTCCCACATATCTTTTGTTGACACACAATGCATCACCTTGAAAAAATTTGATTTTAATAGACCACTCAAGACAGCATTCATGGATTTTTCATTATATTCACTAGCCTTCTTCTTGGTGTTATCTGTCAGTGGAGTATTTGGGGTTATATACCCATTCAAGACATATTTTCAAATACCAAACCCAAGAGCCATTATATAATTTCACATCCTAATTCTTTAGAATGCATAGTTTGTGTCATCAAACAATGGAGCCTTGTTTGTGGATAAACATTCTCAACAAGCCATGTGTGCTTCAGAGATCTAACTTCCAGCGATTAGACTATTTTTGAAGGAACCTGCTCTGATACCAATTGTTGAACTTATGTTTATACTGAGAGGGGGGTGAATTTGTATAAGATATTTTTCACATTATTTAACCATTCAGCAATCAATCATCAACTCGAAAACAATAATCACATATAAACTCAAATCACAATGCACTGAATTTAATGTGAAAAACCTTGCGGGAGAATACCACACAAACTTATTTTTATAAATTTTTGTAGGCACCAACCTACTGTTACAAATATTGTAGGCACCAACCTACCGGAGACACCAATATCCTTAGCTAAGCACAAACTAAACAAGATGTAGGCACCAACCTATTGGAGACGCCAATATCCTCAATTGAGTACTAACTACACAATATGTAGGCACCAACCTCCTCAACTGACAACCAACTCAATAAGATATCACCAATCTAAGATCTCCATACACAGAGTACTTCTGACTTCACCTGTATGTTTCATTCCATAAACAATCCTTCAAACCTTAGCAAGTCTCATAGCATCATTACCAGAATTTAATCAATGACAAAAACATCCAATCACAATAACATCCATTCACAGCAACATCTACTCACAACAACATCACAACTTCATAGAGTGCACACAACAACATCACAAACTCACAACAACATCACAACCTTATAGCATACCTTGACAATAAGAAAGACACAAATAAATCCCCTTAGACTTATCTTTCCCACCTCTAGATCCCAAAGAGACACAGCAATTCCTTTAGCACTCCTCAGACTTGATCTCTCTTGTTTGGTTGCTCTAAAAATGTGAAAATGCATCTTATATTTATAGTACTTCTATTCCCACTTTTTGAGCCAGCCTCAATCTTTTGGCTAGTATGTCGGACAGAAAAATTCATATATACTTGTTCCTATGGAGTTAGAGGGGATTCCATATGTCGTTGGAAAGTTATCGCAATAATATTTCCAACCATGTAACTTGTGCTCCCATTTGAGTTAGGTATGCAGGGTAAAAATTGTTGCAATGTTGTAACTGCAAAGAGTATTCTACTTATTATTGAGTTATTATTCATTTGATCAATCTCCTTTTGTGGATTTATTATGTCGGGCATTGTAGCTGAAAAAATCCCCTTTTGTGGATTGGTCAAACCCTAAATATTAATATGCAAATTGAGAAGTTGTCCCCCAGAATAATTAAAGTGGTTTTAACCACTAAGAAGACAAGTCGACCATGCCCAATGAAGAGACACCTTTTCAGCACCTCCCAATTTATATAGATAAAGGAATCCAGTGCCTCATTATCTCACTCACTCATTCGCTCATCCAGTGCACAAGTTTGGTAGCTGCAGTTGGGAGAAGAAGGAAGAGAGAGGTGCATTTCTTAGTGTTGTATATTATCTAGTGTTTTGGTTTATTGTCTTGGCATTGTATTGGCTATCTATATTTAGGAATTTTTGTTGGGTTTTCTCCCCCATGAGGGTTTCCCAGAATAAATAATGTGTATCTTGTCATTGTGTTTCTCTCAGTGATCCTAACTATTCTATGGTTATCTAGAAAATTGAAAAGAAACATAATAATATATTAAACCTTAACATGGTTTCAGAGCCAAACTGAAGAGAGCATCTTTCATTGGATAATAATAAAAAATAAAAAATAAACGTCCATGTTGTCGTATAAGAAAATTATAATTTTTTGTTGAAGAGGAATATCAGCCTAAAAACCATCTAGAAAAGTGTGCCCTAGACTAGGGAACTCTTTGGCACCTTGAGCACACCTTTTTAGTGGTCAGATACTCTGGAAAGTCAAACCCTAGTTTTCACAAGTACCAGAAAACCAGGAAACCAGAACCAGTACCAGAAGTACCAATATAGAATTGTGTTGGTCTAGTTTGAAGGGGAAAATTTTGGATTTTCTGAAATCTAACTACACCAGGCTACTCGCCTCAGCCAAGCACACCTCCTGGTAAATTCAAAATTAAATTCTGAGCATTTTCAATTTTTGGTCATTTTCCTAGCTCCAGGTAAAGATGTCTGCAAGCACTAAGCTTGTTGACAAGATAGGAGGTGTGGAAAACTTATGTTTCTCGAAGTTTAGGATTGCACTTACTCTTGAAGAGAATGACTTAAAAATATTCATTAAAGAAGATGTACAAGAACCTATTGATGTTGCAGCTAAAGAAAAACACCAAAAGGGCATAGTTAGGGCCAAAAGAATCATTGCAAAATATATTAAAGATCAATTGATTCCTCAAGTGGATTCATAGAAGACTCCAAAATAAATGTTTGATTCCCTAACTAGGATGTATGAAGGAAAGAACATCAACCGAAATATGAATCTAAGAACTCAACTCAAAAGCACAAGGATGCAAAAAGGAGAAACAACTCAAGAGTATTTCTCTAGAATATCACAATTCATGGAACAACTAGAAGCAATTGGTGATACTCTAGATGAATACGAACTCATAATGACAGCCCTTAATGGTCTCACAAGACCTTGGGATGCATTCATCCAAACTATTTGTGCCAAAAAGGAGAAACTACACTTTGACAGTATTTGGGAAGAATGCGTTCAAGAAAAAGCAAGAGTGGATCACCAAAAAGAAATACTATCAAGAGATGAAGATCAAGCCCTATATGTTCATACTAAAGGAGGAAGGAAGATGTCTTACTTCCAAAAATAAACTCATCAACATAAGGAGTCTCACCCCCCAAAAACAATCATACATAAATAATCTCACCCTCCAAGGAGATTCCAGAAGTTTCAGAAAGTTCAAAGAAGAGAAAAATATTTCTCATCCTACCAATGTTACCATTGTGACAAGATGGGACATATTGCTAAGAATTGTCCAGCTAGAAGAGAAGAATACAAGAAGATAAATAAGAGGCAACATGCCCACATAGTTGAAGATGAAGATACACCCAGAAAGATGATAAAAGAACAGATTGAAGACTATGTCTTAATCTATGCCCTCTCAGGATCAGTATCACCTTGTGAGGACACTTGGCTCATAGATAGTGGTTCTTCCAAGCACATGACAGGTCAAAGAGACATTATCTCTTTCCTTACAGAAAAGAACTTTCCCCAAAAATTTACACTTGGAGACGATTATCAGTACCCTATCAAAGGAGTAGGAGAATCAAATTACAAACTTGATTCAGGAACCCCAATGAAGATGAAAGATGTACTATATGTACCAGGTTTGACAAAGAACTTACTTTCTATCTCATATTTAGATAAGAAAGGCTTCAAATTTTCTTTCATAGATGGAGATGTTCTTATGTGGCCCAAAGGAAAAACCATGGAAGAAGCAATTGTTATTGGAAAATAAGAAGGTGGATTGTATAAGCGAAAAGGTCACTCAGAAGCACCCTTGACCCATTCCATTGAGAATCCATGTGAACTTTGGCATATATTATTAGCTCACATTAACTACAAGGCATTACCATATGTAAGCAAGGTAGTCACAGGTCTACCAGAATTCAAGGTTGACCATGAAGGCGTGTGAAACGGATGTGCACAAGGAAAGAACATCAAGAACCATTTCCCGAAGATAGACAGCAAAGAAGAAGGAGATCTCATTCACTCAGATGTATGTGGCCCAATGCCATAAACCTCCATCAGTGGGTATGTATACTATGTGTCTTTTATTGCTGACTATTCTCACAAAATTTGGGTTTACTTTTTGAAATCAAAAGATGAAGTGTTCGGTAAATTCAAGGAATTCTAAGCCTTGATAGAGAATCTCTCTGGAAGAAAGATCAAGATAATCAGGTCAAATATTGGAGGAGAATACACCTCAAAAGAGTTTGTAAACTTTTGTAAATATTTCAGGATCAAGAGGGAGCTCACCACTCCCTACAATCCTCAAAAAAATGGTGTAGCAGAAAGAAAGAAAGAACGGAACTATAATGGAAGCAGTGAAGACTAAGATCCATGATCAAGATCTTCCAATGCACTTATGGGAAGAAGAAGCAAGAACATCAGTGTATGTACATAATATATTATCCCATAGTGCACTTGGGTTCGAGACCCATGAAGAGATGTTCTCTGAAAATAATCCAGAAGTAAGCCATCTCAAAATATTTGGTTGTCTTGTATTTGTTCACGTTCCAAAAGAGAAGAGAACCAAGTTGGACCCTTCAGGAAAGAAAGGAATATTTGTTGGATAATGTGAGGTCTCCAAGGCCTTCAAAATATACATACCAGGTTACCATCATATTGATATCAGCATAGATGTAACCTTTGATGAATATGAAGCACTCAAGAAATCAATAAGATGCCAGCTTGAAGAAGTATATGAAGAAGAACCTGTGGCTCCCAGAGTTGTAGTACCAGTGAGGGAATTCATAACGTCCCCTGATGAGAAGATTATAGAAGATCATGACATAATAGAATCTCAATAACCTCCCCAGATGAAGATCTCCCACAAGATAAAGCCATCCTGGGAAAGGGAACTTATTCAATATGGAGAGAAGTATGGTGCCCCCGAAGGAACCACCGAAGGAACCATGAGACAAGTCAAGAAACGCAAGCCATTCTCCAGTAATATTTCTTTGATGTGTGATCTCTTAGAGAAGGAGCCTACTTGATTTGAAGAATCCATTCAGAATAAATAATGGGAAAATGCCATGACAGAAGAATACCAATCCATTATAAAGAATGATGTATGGGAAATAGTTCCCAGACCAAAGAGAAAGGATGTGGTATCTTCCAAATGGATATACAAGATAGAACATGTTGTTGATGGAAGTATTGAGAAATATAAAGCAAGGTTTGTTGCTCATGAATTTTTTCAAAAGGAAGGCATTGACTATAAAGAAACGTTTTCTCTTATAGCCAGATACACTTCAATCGAAACCATCATAGCCCTTGCAGCTAATATGAAATGGAATTTACACTGAATGGACATGAAAACAACTTTTTTAAATGGTGTCGTAGAAGAGGAAGTGATATAGAAAAACCTCAAGGGTTTGAAGTTGAAGACAAAAAGACTAATGTGTGAAGATTGAATAAGTCTCTGTACTGATTTAAACAAGCTCCTAGAGCTTGGTATGGAAGAATTGACAATTTCCTAACGAGCTTGGGATTTACCAAGAGTAAAGGAGATTCTAACCTTTACTTCAAGGTTATGAATGATGAGCTTGTTATATTGTTGTTGTATGTGGATGAATTATTTATAACTAGAGAAGAAAATCTCATCACTAATAGTAAGAAGAAGCTCATTGCATAATTTGAGATGAAATACCTTGGCCTAATGCATTATTTATTAGGTCTTGAGGTCTGGCAGAGCCCAGAGAAGATCTTCCTTAACCAAGGGAAGTATGCAGTTGAAATACTAAAGAGGTTTGATATGTTGGAGTGAAAATCCATGAATACACCCATGGAAACAAAGTTGAAGCTCTTGGTTGATACTTCATCAGAATTGATTGATACTACATTGTACAGACAGATCATTGGATAGTTTATGCATCTAACGAACACCAAGCCAGATATATGTTTTTTTGTGAACACCTTGAGTCAATTGCTGGTAGATCCTAGATGTGTCACCTGGTTGCTGCAAAACATGTGACGAGGTACTTGTTGAGGGGTCTTAAATCTCGTTAACTCAACGGTAGGAACCAAACCTGTCATCGAGGTCCAATTAGACTCTGCAGCGTTTAATGGTGGAATGGTTCTCCATCTCTTGCGATCTGGCCAATTAATCGATGGGATTTACGTAGTGATTGATAGGATGTCTTCTTGTGAAAACTCCTCCTTCAATTCAAACATTCTCTTTTCATATTTTCTCTTATAGGTGGGACCGATACAAGATAAATGATGGTATAAACTATATGGTAACAAAGGGGAAGGACTTAAATACTGAAGAAGGATGAGTTCAGGATAACCCGTCTACTCAAGCATGCAGACAATGATTCTTACACCTACAGCAAGCCTAGTACTAATACATTAACCTGTTGGTGTTCCAATTATTGACTGAGATATGATTATCAAGAGAAACCATACATGCAATAAACGATGGAAAGAAAAATAGTTTCCTTAACTCTAATCATCAATCACATATTAACACAACGATTTACTTTTCATCATTAAAGACAAGAACTATAAAAATATTGAATCAGATAACTTATCAATAGATTCAGAGGATCTTACTCATTACAGCATCCATTCATGAGATGAAATCAGAAATAATTATTCTTTAGATCCAATCACACACGCTTTTGATGAAAAACACAAACTTATCTCTGGTCCTAAACAGGACTTCTCAATTAAGGTAGCTCTGGAATAGTTCTTTACAAATCCAAAAATGAGGGTCTTTGCAACAACCATCGACATGTTCTAACAAGTCTATCATCTTATTTCTAACATATTAATAACTAAAAATAACTATCAAAAGTGCAGCTAAGTAAAACAAAAACTTGCCACATGGCGCTTTCATCTCTCAGTCTTCTAAGAGTCATCAAATGATCTCACTTTAGTGGATGACTCTTCTCATACTCTGACCATTTGACGAAGAGTTCCTCGCACGTGTTGGCATATGGGAACCTATGTTGATCCATCGGGGCCAAAAGGATCTCCTTGATCTCCACTGCCCATGCCCGATATTTGACTACTTTAGCACTTAACTTTTGTAGCATTGTCTGAGCCTTGATCGGGTGATCCATGAACTATTGCACTTGTCCTGGTGCCATGTTCGCCACCTTTTTTATCTCCATATCCCACGATGAGTCTTGTTCAGCATGTAATTTGACTATGTCATGCAAGTCGAAAAATTCATCGGATGTGTTGAATTCTGGAAGTTCGATGTCTCCCATCGCTCAGTTGATCGTGGTCCAGCTCTTTTCGCATTTGGTCCACTTCTCTTGGATTTCTCGATGAGGTTCTTGGGCCATTCTCACCCAGTATTCGGCTGAATTCTTTATGTGATCAATACTGTTATCCCTTAACACCTGAATACCATTCTCTTCGGCGTCTCGGCCCTTTTGAACTGCACTAATGTAATCAATTCTTTCCATAGCTTGGTGGCACTTCACATACCACCTTTCCATGTCTTTTCATGTTGCCAGCGCCATGAGGGTTTCTTCTTGGAAATCCGTTATTTCTGTAGTGAAAATGTGCCGCTCATTTGTGAATTTATTGTAGGCGTCTTGGAATTCACTTATCAACTACACCGTGGCATGTGTGGAGTCTTGATAATATTTCTCCAAATGGCGTAGATGTTCCAATTCCTTCAACGCATAGGCCAGCTCCTCTTCATCCCTTTTCTCTCTATCTAGGGTGGCATCTGTGATTTCCATCCCTGTGTTGATAAGCTCGTATTTCTTGGCATGCTCTATTCTAATAATTTTTTCATCTGTGGTGATGAGGATGGAGCAATCCAGGGTAAGCCTCCTCTTCTTGGTGGTTCTTTTCAAGATGGATTTCCTCTTCTAGTCATAGGAGATGGCTTGTATATCAGCAACCTCATCCACGGGTTCGGGGATTTGTTGACCTCCCCAGGTAAGCATATTTCCCAAGCTCCCTATGGTGTAAATTTGTTCTAAACTGGGTTCTTGAACCTCTTCCATGTGTTCTGAAGGTCCAGCCTCTGGTTGTTTTTCATCGGGAGGTAGAGTTTCGGATGAAAATGAAACATTAGGGGTAGGCTCGGTACTTACTTGATAATTGGTTGTTGAGATTTTGATTTCCTGCTGTGGAACTTCTTCTTCTTGTTCACTCGACCCTGGCACGTCCCTCAGGACATCCACTCGGGTATTCGGTACATCGAGTAGCTCAGTGTCTAAGACACTTTCAACTTCTTGTTCATTCTGTGGAATGCCTTGAATTTGAGCATCGAGATCTGGGGAAGATGTCTTCTCGAGTTCCTTTTCCTCTGTGATCTGCACTGGAGTCACCAAGGACACCTCCGAAATATCTTCATCATCATAGATTGTTATTAAGTCGTGGAGGGGGTTTGGTGCATTTTTTCTCCTTGATGTCCTTGCTATCTCTGGCTGAGTTGAAATGTCCCCTGGTGATCTGGCATGTGGTGTTGTAAATTTAGGGTTATCTAACCCAACGATTTCATCAGTTTGTATTAGCTCAGGGCCACTTGGACCTACCTGACTTTCAACTGGGTTGTCGGCAGGGACCCTTGTCATTCCTACGAGGTCTAGGTCATTCT
Source organism: Picea engelmannii (assembly GCA_009831015.1). Lineage (NCBI taxonomy): Eukaryota > Viridiplantae > Streptophyta > Pinopsida > Pinales > Pinaceae > Picea > Picea engelmannii. Next base: position 484,030 of record ML782600.1, on the reverse strand, counting down.
ACAATTGATCAATTACTCGTTGCGCCTATTCTATCATGAGAAATCCCCTTGCATGTGCCTCCGGTGTCATAGGAAATCCCTTGTTCTGCATCGGAGCCACCAAGGAAACCTTTGTTTCCTCTACTGCTCTGATTTCTTCCCTTGCTCTGAGGGCCTCTTGAGTCGAATGTCCTATTTTCGTCGCTTGTTCCTCCAGGCTCATGGCCTTAAACCTGGTCATTTTTAGGTCGGTCATCCTTTGTACCACCTTGTCCCAGTCCTTGGCATTTTCTATGAAGAATTTGTCTTCAAATTTGTCGTGGGCGTATAGCCAGCAGGAAGACACTTGTGAAGCATGTTGCAAGACCAGGCCCTTTGGATCGTGCTTGTGGAATCGGCCTGTCAGGAATCTGAACTCAAGTTGGCTCATCCCTTATTTTTTGGCTTGAGTGGTATCCTTTACCAAGTAGAACCCTACATGGAAACCATAGGCCCGGTATGAACGTTTGTTTCTTGTCCTTGACCAGGGTGGCATTGTATCCTTGCAAGATGGTTTGATAGCATATTTCTCCTATGACAAGTCGGTCTGATACATGATCTTGTAAGAGATGTGGTGCTCTAGTGGCCCCTAACACCCTGATGTAGGTGTCGCGTGTTTGGATATTTAGACACTTATGAGTTAGTAAGATCTAATTGGTATATTGTGTCATTAGGTAAAAGTGTGATTTCTAGTGTGTTTCTTTAGTATGCATTAGTATGAATTTGTAGTTAGGAAACCCGACAGTCACGATATGTTCCCGACATAGAGTTATCTGACGGTTCATACTCTCCTCGATCTTAACGACCATTGATTTGTGGCTTATGTTAGCGATATTTCTTGTAGCGGGGGGTAAAATGTGAGGGAGCAGGGTAAAAAAACCCACTTTCCCTAAGTCTAGGGTGCAAAATGCGCCTGTGCTAAGAGACGGTCAGTTCTGGATGGCAGGATTTCGTGCGCCCTGATCAACGACGTGCATCGAATTCTGGACCCCCCCCCCCCCCCCCCTTNCCCCCCCCCCCACTTTCTACCTTTAAGCGGAGGGGGGGGGGTCCGGAATCAGGCGTACATCTTTCCTACGGCCAAGATCAGAACGCTCGGATCAACGGCGCTCGGACGATCTCATCCTTCTCAGCTACTCTGCTTTTAATTCACGTGGGCCCCCCTTTTTCTGTCGTGTCATCTTTGTACCATCCTTCCCCTTGCCATCTGTTCTCCTCCTGGCCATGCGATGGGGCTTGCTCCCTTTAGCCCTTCCTCATCCTACGACGTCTGTCCACCTTCCTCTTTCCATCCATATGGTCCATCCCGCACCTCAACATCCACTCATTATAAATAAGGTTCCCTTTATGCCCCATCTCCTATCTTGTCCGTCTGTTGTCTTCCTCTGTGTGTCCTCCCCTTCCACACCTCATCATCTCTCGTCTCACCCTCATAGTCTTAGCGCCACCACTCCTATTATGCGCCCCATCCCTCGCACCGGCCTCCATGCCTATTTATCAGGCCATTCAGCTAATCTAGGTGACAGCGCGTAGAGTCTTCCACGTCACAGAAGTGCCAAGTTGGTCGGGCCATCCTCAATCCCAATGAAGCAGTTATTGAAGTAGTTGGTGGTGGTTAGACATCGCCTCTTCCATAATGGGAAAGTCAGGTGACGAATTAAAGGCACGTCGATTCGCCCACGGAGTTGTCAGGAGTTCGATTGCATCTGCCATAGGTGCACGATCATTCATAGATTGCAGCTGCAAATTGTCAGAAGCCATGCAGACGCAATGTGTTTAATGCAGTGTCTCAATTTTGTTGTTGTTTTTGTTTTGAGTATATGTAGGCGTTTTCTCCATTTTTGTATCTATCGATGGTAGAGCAGAGCTCCCTACTGTAAATTTTTAACAGATATTCTAGTTTTTTGGGTATGCATTTGTATTTGAGATTTCTTGTTTTATGAAAAACTGTTCTCCTATCTTGTTTAAGTTTTCCTCTCATACCAGAGAGTTCGTGATTGACTGATTCTCGCGAATCGTTGCAGTTATGTTATGATGAAAGGTTCATTGTTGCATGATTGTATTCTCTGGTTTTGCATTTTAATTGCCTTCGAACGTCTTCTTCTACATTCTGTTAGTAACTCGATGTTAGTACCATACCATTGCTTTGCTCTTATATAAGTCTTCCGCCCATCTCACCATGTACTACAACTCACTGTCTGAAGTTTATATAAGACCTCACTCACTCATGCATGCCTAGCCTAGTTTCGGAGTTGGAACGATATTGTTTTGAGTTGGATTCCATTCGGTCACCCCATCTATAAACCACTATGACGCAAAACGGATGGGCGTCGGGCTCTGCTCCTGCAAGCAATCCAGGAGTGACTTTCGTCGCCAACATTTATGGCGCCGTTGCCGGGGACGAAGTTGAAGATTTTCCCTGGGCAGAATGACATTGAGCCTCTGATTCTGAAGGTTCATCAGACATCAGAGCCCTTAAATATTTCTACTGTGCACCTGGCGACTCCACTGTGGCGACTCCATTGTTTCCACATCACTGTTTCAGCTGTGACTACTGTTAGCACACCTGAAAGCTGACCCTAGGGAGCTTTCTCGAGAAGGTTTTCAGCAGCTGCTTTCTCAGCCTGAGAAGCTTCCTGGGGTAACGAAAATGTTAAGATCTGGACTTTGATGGTGAAAAAGGACCAGACACATTTGAAGCTGCGCATCTTTCACCTGGCGACTCGATGATTCGAGGATCGATTGGCGACTCTACTAGTTCGTATGGAGAAAATCCTTACTCGCAAGTTTGCTCCTTTTAATTTTTCTGCTATTCCTGGTTTTCCTAATGGTGTCCCCTCTCCGAATGAATGGGGCGATTATTTGCCCATATTTGGAAAATGTGAAGAGGACAACCCTGCTCAGCACCTCAGTGAGTTTCATGAACTTATGCGTCAGTGGGAGATACATCATGAAGATGTATTATTGAAGATGTTCATGTTCTCGTTAGCAGGGGATGCGCGTAGATGGTATCATTCTTTACCCCCTGCTAGCATTTCTTCACTTAGTGAGTTCCATGTATCTTTCACCGCTTACTGTCAAAAGTTGTATCCCTCTGAGTTGATTTTTCATAACTGTTGTGAGGGATACTACAACAAATGTATACAAGATAGAGCCGTCTTTTATGAAGGCTATGAGGATGATCCTGATGACCTGGATCAGGAATCAATCCTTTCTCCTCCCCATCCGTCTGTTTCGGGCGAAGTTATGGAGTTGATAAAATCTATCAATGCCAGACTTGACGGGTGGGAAGCTGAACAATGCACAGAGGATTTCCCATACTTTGAAGTAGAGGCCCTTAGCAGCTCTACTGAGGGTGATTACGAAAAAAGATTTCCCACGGGTCTTGTTTATGGTCATTATGAATCTGACCCATGGGAGAGCCAAGAAGAAAAAATCCTCCCAGATATGATCATATCTAATGAAGGTTGTGATGATGAGGGATGTATGGATAAAAGACTGAGGGAAGAAGTTGCTCTAAGTGAACTAATGGAGCGGGCGATATCTCTCACTGCCCAACATGCAAGGTTGAAATCTGAGGACAATGGGGAGGAGTTTCCAGTCTCTAAGGCAGATGTTCTAGATGGCTCTCTCGAGGAGAATATTGAAGATCTCGTAAGCGCATTAACATCTGCCCCCGATGAGCTTGTTTTCTCAGAACAAAACGATGAAGTGGTAGTTGTGGAAGAGGATTGTTCTCTTTTCCTTCAGAAGATCTCCCATGATGTGTTTACATTCGGGGTCGAAAAGGAGGAGCGGGGGATAGTTCCACTTCTACAAGTTGGAGAAGCTTTGTTCCCCCCCGACTTTGTTGATTATCTGGAAGAGGAGCAGCAGATCCCCACATCACCTTTTGCTGATCAGAGCAGCCAGCCCACTTATGACAATTACGGATCAGAGTTTGAGCTTGATATGTTGGATTTCCAAGAGCCGGTCGCAGACCCTTGCCCTCTGCTCACTAGGGAAAATTATCACGAGGAAATCAGCCATCTCAGTCTTTCAGGAGATGCTGAGCAGTACGAGGAAGTGAAGAATTTACCCGGGGGGGCTGTTTATGATGAATACGAATCTGACTCGAGGGAAACCCAAGAAGAGGAAAAAGAACCAGAGGAGCAGTCTGCCCTTTGTTCAGAACCAGTCAATGAGCCGCCACCACCTGAGATCAGCAAGCCTACTTCAGTTATTCACCCACCTGTTCTTATCAGAGACATTCAGCCACAGATGAACATCTATGTAGTAGAGGAGGGTGTCTGTCGCCCATTTTCTGGAATTTTCCACTCATTCTATGACCCTGTCTGCAAGTACATGGAGTGGAATTTCCCCTATGACTTGGAGCCGCCCTTTTTCATCTCAACTCCAGCCTGTAAGGAGGAGTTGAAGAGTGTAACCACTCTGTTGTCATGGTTACACCATCCGTTGATGATCATCGACAGAAGGAAGGAGCTTCTATCCAGGAAGCTGCTTGAATGGCTATGGTGGAAGTTTTCTTTCACCTATCCCATGTAAAGTTTTTTATTAGCTTAGGACTGTACATAAATAAGCTCCTGTAAGCATAAACATTTAGTTTGTTTTGTTTTTATTTTTCGGCCTGTATTTTTCAGCAGCGGGATGTTTTGAGCCTGACTCCATAGCCCAACAGCAAGGCACTGAAGTTGCGGAAGAAGTCCTTAGAGCATCACAGGGATGACTCTATCCCCCATGGAGCCAAATGTTAGCGATATTTCTTGTAGCGAGGGGTAAAACGCGAGGGAGCGGGGTAAAAAAACCCACTTTCCCTAAGTCCAGGGTGCAAAATGCACCTATGCTAAGAGACGGTCAGTTCTGGATGGCAGGATTTCGTGCGCCCGGATCAACGGCGTGCATCAGATTCTGGACACCCCCCCCCCCCGCCTTTCTACCTTTAAGCGGAGGGGGGGGGTCTGGAATCGGGGGTGCACCTTTTCGACAGTCGATATCATGACACCCGGATCAACGGTGCGCGAGGCGATTCCGGACCCCCCCGCCTTTCTACCTTTAAGCGGAGGGGGGGGGTCCGGAATCAGGCGTACATATTTCCTATGGCCAAGATCGGTGCGCCCATATCAACGGTGCTCAGACGATCTCATCCTTCTCAGTTGTTCTGCTTTTAATTCACGTGGGCCCCCCTTTTCCTGTCATGTCATCTTTGTACCATCCTTCCCCTTGCCATATGTTCTCCTCCTGGTTGTGCGATGGGGATTTCTCCCTTTAGCCCTTCCTCATCCTCCGATGTCTGTCCACCTTCCTCTTTCCGTCCATATGTTCCACCCCACACCTCAACGTCCGCTCATTATCCGCCGCATGTCCCGTTCCCCTCCACGTCATCCCCCTATAAATAAGGTGCCCTTTATGCCCCATCTCCTATCATGTCCGTCTGTTGTCTTCCTCCATGTGTCCTCCCCTTCCACACCTCATCATCTCTCGTCTCACCCTCATAGTCTTAGCGTCACCACTCCCGTTATGCGCCCCATCCCTCACGCCGGCCTCCACGCCTATTTATCAGGCCATTCAGCTAATCCAGGTGCCAGCGCGTAGAGTCTTCCACGTCATAGAAGTACCAAGTTGGCCGGGCCATCCTCAATCCCAATGAAGCAATTATTGAAGTAGTTGGTGGTGGTTAGACATCGCCTCCGCCATAATGGGAAAGTCCGGCGACGAATTAAAGGCACGTTGATTCGCCCACAGAGCTGTCAGGAGTTCGATTGTGTCTGCCATAGGTGCACGATCATTCAGAGATTGTAGCTGCAGATTGTCAGAAGCCATGCAGAAGAAATGTGTTTAATGCATCGTCTCGATTTTGTTGTTGTTGTTTTTTTGAGTATATGTAGGCATTTTCTCCATTTTTGTATCTATCGATGGTAGAGCAGAGCTCCGTACTGTAAAGTTTTAACAGATGTTCTAGTTTTCTGGGTATGCATTTGTATTTGAGATTTCTTGTTTTATGACAAACAGTTCTCCTATCTTGTTTAAGTTTTCCTCTCATACCAGAGAGTTCGTGATTGACTGATTCTCGCAAATCGTTGCAGTTATGTTATGATGAAAGGTTCATTGTTGCATGATTATATTCTTTGGTTTTGTGTTTGAATTGCCTTCGAACGTCTTCTTCTACAGTCTGTTAGTAACTCGATGTTAGTACCAGACCACTTCTTTGCTCTTATATAAGTCTTTCGCCCGTCTCACCATATACTACAACTCACTCTCTGAAGTTTATATAAGACCTCACTCACTCATGCATGCCTAGCCTAGTTTCGGAGTTGGAACGATATTGTTTTGAGTTGGCTTCCATTCGGTCACCCCATCTATAAACCACTGTGACACAAAATTGATGGGCATCGGGCTCTGCTCCTGCAAGCAATCCAGGAGTGACTTCCGTCGCCAACAGCTTAAAACCTGATTGGTCCATGATCTCTATTTACAGAGCATGGAGGGTCATTTGTCGATGATCAATTGTGAGAAAATATCTTGTAAAATCTCTCTGTAATCTTTTTGAATGGTTATGTGAGTGGTTACTGAAGGTGTTCATCCTCTGTTTGAATACCTGTGTTGTTGAACATGGTATCAGAGCCTGTTTGAAGACCCGCTCCTGTTGAAGATCGATATCGTGAAGCTGAGTTGCCTCATCTCCACTTTCTGTCATTTATGTACATTTTTGGGTTGATAGTACTGCTCCATTGCATCCGGAGCACTCATTTTAGTCAGGAACACTTTTCGTTTCACTCGAAAAGGTTTCTGTTTTCCCAAGGTACAGCCATTACAGTTAGAAAATCAAATACTGACCTTGAGTCCAAATGCTTTTTCTTGCCTTGGAGACTATATATCTAGGTTTAAAACACTCATAATTTTATGTGAAGAATGTAAGATAAAGATGGAGGAAGAGAGTTTCATCTATATTATTCTTTCTAAGCTAGGTAGTGCATATTTTGTGTTTGTATCTACCTTTTATGCCATGAGAGAGGCTCTAGGGGAAGAAGCTTATGAAAAACCTGGTCTTGAGTCCTTTTGTGCTTCTTTGATTCAAGAGGAAGATAAGCTTGTACAATTTGGAGTGATCAACACTGCAGGTCCCTCCAACAAAGCCTTAGTTTCCCAGCAGAAATATAAACCCAAGTATCCCAAGAAGCAACATCCTCGTTATAACAACAAACAACAAAAGGGTCCTAAACCTGCTCAGACAGCTTCAGCTCCTACTGGTGACAAAGGAACAAAATATAAAAGTAAGAATACTAATAGACATTGTAACTTTTGTGATAAAGATGGTCATGATGAATCCAAATTTTTCAAGAAGATGGTAGCTTTAGAAGCAGCGATGAAGAAGCACAACATCAGTATTGATTCTACTTCTTCTTCTCACGGACACGCACTTTCTGCTTCTGGTTTCTCCTTCAATTCAAATTCTACTACTACTTCTTCTTCTTATGAGTGCCTTATTGATTCAAGAGAATCTTATCATATGGCTAAGGATAAAGCCATATTTTATGCTCTAAATGAATGTAACACCAAGAAAATATTTGTTGGTGATGATAGATCTCTTAGTGTTGTAGGATTTGGAACAGTTCAAGTAGATAATGGTCATTTCAATGATGTATTATGTGTTCCAAGTCTTTCTTGTAAACTTCTTTCAATATATCAAATCACTCATTCAGGTGGAGGTAAAACCGTCGATTTTTCACCTCACCAAGTTGTAATCAAGGATCTAAAAGATTTTAAGCATGTTCTTGCAACTGGAATTGTTGATGATATTACCAGGTTGTACAAGTTTGACAACTTTGGTTCATCAGCTTTTTCATCAGTTTTTGTTGCTCATAGCAATGACTTGAGCAAACTTTGGCCTGAGCGGTTTGGTCATCTAAACTATCGCTCATTGCAGCAACTACGTAATCAACAGATGGTGATCGGTCTTCCTCTTGTTTCATACAGAGATGGTGTTTGTTCCGATTGTGTTCTCGGCAAACATCATCGAGACAGTTTTGACAAACGTGCCTCTTGGCACGCCTCGAGTCCTTTGCAGATTTTTCATAGTGATTTGTGTGATCCACTTTCTTCTCCTTCTTTTTCTGGGTGCAAGTATTTCTTAACCTTCATTGATGACTTTTCCATACGTACTTGGGTTTACTTCTTAAAACTCAAGAGTGAAGTTTTTGACAAGTTTTTGGCCTACAAGGCCCTTGTAAAAAAGCAATCTGGACATCAAATTCAAAGGTTAAGAACACATAATGGAGGCAAATATGTGAACAATAATTTTACAATCTACTGCACTACACAGGGAATCCAAATGCAACACATTGTTCCATATACACCACAACAAAATGGTGTTGCAAAGAGAAAGAATTGCACATTAAAAGAAATGGCTAATTGTATGATCCAATCTAAGGGATTAAGTCTAAAGTATTGGGCGGAAGCCATCAACTGTGAAAATTACATAGTAAATCGCACTCCCACAAAGGCTCTTAAAAATATAACACCGAAAAAAGCTTGGACTAAAATTAAACCAGATGCAAGTCACTTCCGTGTATTTGGCAGTATAGCATGGGCTCACATTCCTTATGAGAAAAGGAAAGCATTGCAGCCTCAGAGTGAGAAGTGTATATTTGTTGGTTATTCTGAATATTTCAAAGGTTACAGACTTCTTCAATCACATTGTAATGAAATTATTATTAGAAGAGATGTTAAATTTGATGAAAATCTCTTAGCCTGCAAGCCTAATTCGGCAATTGTGCCTTCTTCGGCCTGTGAGCCATCTTCGGAATTTGTGCCTTCTTATGATCTGGTTTCTTCTTTAGATGATGACAGTGAGGATGAAAATCCACCTCCGCCTGCTCACCCTCCTCCAGATGAGTCCTTTGAACCTGAACCAGCACCATCTCCACCACTTCCTAGATGGGTCCATTCAACACAAGAAGCAGCTGGTGATCTTGTCGGTGATCCTTCAGATCAACATCGGACACATTCACAGTTCCAGCGAGCCTCTTCTCTTTTGGCTCAAGTTTCAGAAACTCATGATCCAGAGACATTTGCAGAAGCTTCTGGTCATCCAGATTGGGATACAACAATGAATGAAGAGTATTGTTCTTCAATGGAAAATGATACTTGGGATCTTGTACCTCTTCCAAAAGGAAGAAAACGTTTTATATGAAAATGGGTCTACAGAACTAAGTATGCATCAAATGGAAGTGTTGAAAGACACAAGGCTCGGTTAGTTGCCAAAGGATTTTCCCAAGTTGAAGGAATTGACTATAATGAAACCTTTTCCCTGTAGAAAAAATGAATTCCATCCGCCTTGTTCTTTCCCTTGTTGCCTCACATAAATGGGAGGTCCATCAGATCGATGTTAAATCCGCCTTCTTGCACGGAGATTTGCAAGAAGAAATCTACATGGAACAGCCTCCTGGCTATGTCTAGAATGACTATAGCCTTGTTTGTCGCCTCAAGAAATCTCTTTATGGTCTCAAGCAAGCTCCCCGAGCTTGGTATGCCAAAATGGATAGATTTCTTGTTGCCACTAGATTCTCTAGATGCCATTCTGATCCTAATGTCTATACCAAAAAAGTAGGAAGCCATCTCATAATCCTTGTCCTTTATGTTGATGACCTTATCCTTACTGGTAGTGACTCAAAACTTTTAAACCAGGTGAAAACCATCCTTAAGAAGAAATTTGAAATGACAGACTTAGGCTTTTTGCACTATTTCCTTGGCCTCCAAGTTTTGCAAACCAATGAAGGAATTTTTCTTTCCCAGTATAAGTATGCTTGTGACCTTCTTCGTCTCTTTCACATGGACGATTGTAAACCAACCCCTTCTCCCTTCCAGTCTGGAGTCAAGATTTCTGCCACCTGTACTTCTCCTGAAGTTGATGCCACCTTGTACCGTCAGTTAGTTGGTAGCCTCTTATACTTGATTCATACTCGTCCTGATCTTTCCTTTGTTGTTGGTCTTGTTGCCCGATATATGCAAACTCTCCATGAAAACCATTGGAAAGAAGCTAAAAGGATACTTCGCTATGTTTGTGGTACAGTTCAGTTTGGGATACATTATAGTTCAGGGGGGGGCTCCTTTATTGGTTGGTTTCACTGATTTAGATTGGGTCGACGACCCTGATGATCGGAAGTCTACTGCAGGTTATGTTTTCAGCCTTGGTTCAGGACCTGTCACTTGGGATTGTAAGAAACAACAGGCTATTGCACTTTCTTCAGCAGAATAAGAGTATTGAGCAGCGGTAAATGCAAGTCAGGAAGACCTGTGGCTTCGATAGATCCTTTCAGAGTTTGGATTCCAGCACCAGAATCTGACCAGCCTTTGTTGTGACAATCAGAGTGCCATCAAGCTCGCCAAAGACCCAGTTCAACATCAGCGTAGAAAACACATTGAGCTACACATGCACTTCATCAGACAACTCATTCATGATCAAGTTATTGAAGTGCTCTTTTTCCCTACAGAAGATCAAGTTGCAGACATTTTCACAAAGTCTCTTACAAAAGCAAATTTTTCCAAACTTCAATCTATGTTAGGAGTTCAGGAAGTTGTCATTAAGGGGGGATAGGTTCTAATGCCTCCTTCCTTCTCCTATTGTGTCACTATTTTAAATCCTTCAATTGTATCCCAAGTTGTTCTTAAGGGGGGATGTTAGGATATTTAGACACTTAGGAGTTAGTAAGATCTACTCGGTCTATTGTGTCGTTAGGTAAAAGTGTGATTTCTAGTGTGTTTCTTTAGTATGCATTTGTAGTTAGGAAATCTGACAATCATGATATGTTCCCGACATAGAGTGATCTGAAGGTTCATACTCTCCTCGATCTTAATGGCCATTGATTCATGGCTTAACACTCGATTGATCCATGATCTCTATTTAAAGAGCATGGAGGGTCATTTGCCAATGATCGATTGTGAGAAACTCTCTTGTAAAATATCTATGTAATCTTTTTCTTTGCATTAATAAACTGCTCCAAGTGGTCGCGTTGGTTGGGGCCGTGGATGTTTCCCCGTAGGGGTTTTACCACGTGA
>ML782600.1:446931-472812 GCA_009831015.1 Picea engelmannii | reverse complement strand
AATAAACTGCTCCAAGTGGTCGCGTTGGTTGGGGCCGTGGATGTTTCCCCGTAGGGGTTTTACCACGTGAAAACATCAGTGTGTTGATCTTTGATCTGGTTATGTGAGTGGTTACTGAAGGTGTTCATCCTCTGTTGGAATACATGTGTTGTCGAACACTCATCCAAGTACCAATGGCCTACCTTGGATATCATTTTCTTAGTCACAGTCAATAGTCTTGGGCATTCCTTCTTAAAAATAATAAAATAAATTTGTGTGATGAATTCATCGCATATGTGATGTAGACCCCCAACCCTCAGGTCGAGGTCTGCATAGAATCTTTCAATTTCGGCCCTTAGAGTCTGACTGGCTCTTTTATTTCCTCTCAGAAATTCCTTGCACACCCAACTGAGTGTATTTCACAGGTCCCTCTAAGTTATGCTCACGTGATCTTTGCACTGGCATGAACTCCACGATCAACATCCAACTAAAATTGGGACTTTCCCCTTTTCCTTTCGGGATACGGGATTTTGTGAGTTCGTGAATCCTGTTGTCGAGCGCCTTACCTCTTCGACCTCCAAAACCCGAAATACCAAACACACGACTTTTCTTGCCACATATTTCGGCTTTCCGGGACTTGAGTGGATGCCCAACACACGTCTGTCTTTCCTTATGATTTCTCAGTTTCCAAAATTCCTCCCCTTATGATCTTTCGGAATTTTCCTCGACGTTTGACCAACCCTATGACCTTCGTCACACATGTCCTCCAACGAGTAACTGGGACCCTACCTTTTTGGCTTCCTACTTCTCACGATTTCAGGAGTTTCAATGACGTGCAACTCTACCTCTCGACTCTCGGAGTCTCGAAACCCAAATTTTCGTAATCCCGAAAATCCACTTTAAGTTCTATCACGCTTCGCAACTTCAGGATTTCCCTTTCACTATGTCATGTCCCTTGTCATCAGGATTCCCGGTATGTCGAACCCTGAAATACCAAAATGGTGCTATCCCACTTCTAAGGAGATCAATGGTTGTGTTTCTTCCCTTGATCCGACAGTTGGCGCGATTTCGCGTACCAGGAGTTCATGATGCTCTCGATTCCAATCACTGTCTCCTCGAGATCCTGGATCCTGAAATGCCAAAATGTTGAAACGCTCCTCCACAACTTCTTAGCGTTTCGCGATATCGGAGCTTATGATGTGGAGTGCTCTACTCCTTGTCAACAGAAATGTCGAAATGCCGAAAAAATGTCCTGTCACGATTTCTGATTTCGGACTTTCCTCCCTCCTGTGTCTCGATCACTTGTCCTCGGGACCTTCGAAACCCCGAATTCCAAAGTTCCAAAATTCCGACCTCATCGCTCTTCGCCTTTATACACAAAAACTCTTTTTGTGTTTTGGGGATTTGATCAACCAAAGGTTTCGTCCACACTTCAGACTTATGACCCCCAAAATGTCGAAATGATATCGACGGTCCAATGATCGAAATCAACGGTCCACATTAAATCCTTCCTTTTGAAGGCGGATCCGTCCAACGTTTAACTTCTCCACAACTTTCTTGGATCCTATGGTCCTCGCTATTTCGGGAGTTCTCCTTGGAGAATTTCGACCGTTCAGTTTCCTCCTCAAGAACCTCTAGTTCAAAATCGACTGTGTGATCCTTCTCTGGGATGTGACTTCTACACACAACTTGGGCTTCCTGATTTCTCTTGAATGATTCAAAGGCCCTAACCCTTCTGAGCTTTCTTCGCAACTCAGTTCTTCAAGGAGTCTTATGCACGCACTCCTTGCGGCGATCCTCCAAATACTTCAGCTTACTTGAACTCCCGACTATGTGCACTTTCTCGGCAACAGCAGTCCTTCAATCTCTCAACCTTAGTTCATAAGTTCTAAGGTCTCGACCTGCCTGCACACACCTTGCACAGCTTCTGTGTTTGTCTTGCACTTCTACTGGAATGAAAACAATGGTATCCCTCCTGAGATTTCAGAGATGAACTCTAAACCCTGTCAACGCACACCTTGCAAACACTTCCACTGCACTCCTTGTAGGAACTTCTCTCACTCAGGAAGAGAAACAATTGAAACTCATTCTCTCTCTCTCTCAGTTTTCAAACATCCAACATGAAAACATACATTCACACACATCATAATAACAAATGCATGACAGAGAGAATAAAACAACCATAAGCATAGCATTCAGCATGTATACACAGAAAGCATTATAACACCATGAGTCTGAATCAAAGCTTCATATATTAATTCAGAACTTTTGTACATGGGTTTTCTCTACAACTCTTTGCTTCTTCTCTATGCTAATGTCCTTAATGATCTAATTCTGACCGATACAATGATACAAAGGTGAGGGTGTCTATAGTCGTTTTCCCTCCTGTTCCTAAAAATGTCTAATCTAGAATTTAAATCTACCTACTTTCATTAATTATGCATAAATTCCTCTACCTCCTACAGATGAGAGAGAATCGCTCATGATCCGTTTACAATACGCAAGTACGCTTCCCTTTAACCATTATATTAATGCTTCAAAACATTTCCAAAACATGTAAAATGTGTGTTGCACTTTCCAGCTGTCTTCTGCCTTCATGCTCGCTTGGTTGGCTGCTTGCGATGCTCCTGCATCAATATGAGAGAGTAGGACTTCTTATACCTGTTTTCCCATAGCATGTTGAAGTAGACGTGTACCAGTAGTTATGCAACATGACAGCTCAGATTCATGTCGGTTTCTGGCACACGTGACATTGAGCAAGTATGAAGCCATGTAGAAAGTCGGTGTCTCTCCTTCCTTCAGCGCCTAGGCCTGATACACACAAATTCTCAGTTGCTTGGAGATTATTTCTCCCCAGTTGAAGTTTCTCTCGTCAATCACAACTGTGTATGCCAAAGGCATCCATGCCTATGAAAACCTGGAGAAATCTTTCTCTCCGTAGAATCGGCAGATGAGAGCCATCATATAAACGTATGGCTCCCTTAAGTTGGTTGTCCCATACCAGTCGGTGCTCCGGTTGGTGAACTTCTTGTCTTCCCTCCATCATGAGTCCATCACTCGTCTGGTGTCATGGCGTTCGTATAACTTCACAATGAAATCTGTATTTATACGCTCATCGGGGTCTCTGAGTTTGTATTATTTTTGAACTTCCACCAGAAGGAATACTCTGACACACCCACCATTTTCATCATTGATTAAACATTTATGTGTGTCTGTGTGGTCAATGAGCCACTCTAGGACTTCTATGCAGGGAAAAACAGGTGTTTTTCTTGCCACCATATGTAGGTATGACTGTCGGATGTTCGGGAACACCTCGTCGTCGAGTGCTCTTACATCTGGATCATTGTGTGGGACATATTCTGGGTATTCCTCCTGGTTGATCTTGTTAAATAGTTCTCCCCAATGTGGGAGTGTCATATTGGACCCTGTGCTTGCCTCTGTATCTCCAAAGGTCGTAGGTTGCATGAAAACCTTCTTCATTGTTATATTAATGACAGGTTTTGGCCTCAGAGTGTATTCCAATTGTTTTGCGGCCCCTGGAGAAGAGCCTTCGCCTACCTCTAGTTCTTTCAACTTTAGTGCCCTCGACGATCGTCTGGTGGTTGGATTTCTTGGTGGCATTGTTCCTACGACTAAAATAAAATTTCAAAGACTGTGTAAAACAAAAACTAGATAAAAACATATGAATTACAGCCAGCAAATTTATAGACTCGGATACATACCTCTGAAGCTTGTTAAAACTTGGTTATTTTAACAATAATGGGATCGATACAGCCTTCGAGTCGCTCGTCTTTCTCCTTCGGATGCTCCGGAAGTCTCTTATGTGCAGAATGATTTAGTTTACAATGGCTCAAGAGAATTTAAACAGGGAAGACCTTATCGTGTTACATCAGCCATTCAATTCAGGTTATTAGTGAAATTTTAACAAATCTGCCACTGAATATCTATAACTAAAATTCATCATGGGTTGACGGCAGAGGCGTGGTTGGTGATGTGGTCTATCGTTGATTTTAAATGGTTATTTTGATTGGTGCATGAGTTAGAAACTAATGTGGGATTTGGTATTAATTATCTCGTTAAATGCTCAAAATCCAATTGTATCTAATGTTAAAACGTCCCATCGTGTCACCCTCTCAGTGGTTGGAACGAGGATCGGGGATGTGCTATGAACGTTTTTGTTTATGTCTTTCTGCAAAAATCTCTGACGCCGAACAATTTCACCGTATAATGTTGTCATGGTGAAGCTGACTCGGAGGTGTGACTTGGACCTAGGGAACCAATAATGAATCGGGATAAAACTAGACCGTACGATCCTCCTACTGGTTAAAGACACGTGGCGATGAAGACCAGTGACTTAATTAGCGTGTATTAACCGGAGTTGGTACTTTCCTTAATTTATTCATTCTAAAACAAACCTTAGCTTGCCGATGTTGAAAAATCATTCAGGGTCGATGATCGACAATAAACCTATCAAGTGCTTTCTTCGGATTAGCTTCCTCGAAAAAGTCTCGATGTTGAAAATGCATCAGGGATAGGAGATCAAGGATAACCTTTAGCGTGGTTAGAATATTTGTTGTGATACTTTCAGGTTTTCCCCGATTCCGATAAGCGCATCAGGCATAGGCTATCGGCGATATATTTTCTCTCTTCATTAACGTCTATACCCCTCTTCTTTTACCGATGTCAAAGGGGAATCAGCTATCGGTGATATCCTTATGCAAGACTTGACGCAAAACAAAAACTTCCTCTGGTTTCTCGAGTGGTTCTTTTCCTTCTTTGAATTCCTTCCGATGTCGAATTTGAGCACATAGGGTGAAGTGTTTTTGCTGTCGATTCTTTATTTAGGTGTTAAGGCCTTTTCATTCATGAGGTTTCATAAGTTCAAACAAACTTGAATAGGTGATGAGAGTCATGAGAATAAGAAAATACAAAACATTTCTCAAAATGAAGTCGAATCAGAAAGGCTTTTTAGGGTGTGTTGAGTGCTCAACAGTACCTTAAGGTTACATTAGAGTTTGCTCTCAGTTATAATGGAGATTGTGACTTAAGACTAAGTGGTTATACCGATTCAGATTGGTCTAGAAGTGTCCCTAACAGAAAGAGCACTTCGGGATGTTGTTTCAGTCTGGGGTCAGCCATGATCTCATGGTAGAGTAGGAAGCAATCAAGTATTTCTCTCAACACGATAGAAGCATAATACATCACTGCATGTTCCGCCAGTTGTGAAGCCATATGGATTCAAAAGTTGTTGACAGGTCTATTCGATCTTTAGATGGAAGAAATCATGATTCTATGTGATAACCAGAGTTTCTTAAAGATGATAGAGAACCTTGTGTTCCATGACAAGTCAAAACACATAGAAATTCGATATCATTACATCTGTGATATGGTGTAGAGAGGAACCATAAAGCTCCAGTATGTTAGCACGGATGAACAAGTTGCATATGTGTTGACCAAGCCTCTATCTCATGTAAAGTTTGAGCACTTTCGAGATAAACTTGGTGTAGTCTGAAAGGACCTCCCTGGAAAGGGGGAGTAGTGGTCATGCCAGCCTTGTGCTAAAGATTTCGAGCTTCATGTTGATGTTGTTGTGATGCCATCCTTGTTCTAAATATTTCCATCTTCGTTTTGATGTTGTTGTGATGCCAGCCTTGTGTTGAATATTTACAACTTCTTGTTGATGTTGTTGTGATGCCATCCTCGTGTTGAATATTTCCAACTTCATGATGATGTTGTTGAAATGTCAGCTTCATGTTGATTATTTCCAGATTTGTGTTGATATTGTTGAGATGCGAGCTTTGTGATGATGATTTCTAGCTTTGTGTTGATGTTGTTGAGATGCCAGCTTCATGCTGAATATTTCCAGCCTAGTGTTGATGTTGATGATGCTTCATCCCTCGTGTTGTGATGATGTTGTTGTTGATATTGCATCAGTCTTGTGTTTTTATTAATGATGATGATGTATTAGTGTTATACTAATCCATGTTGATGCAGATGATGATGATGCCATTCCATCTCCCTGATGTGGATGATGATATTGATGATGAAGAAAAACTTCTGATGATTTATAGATATGCCATCAGTGTTTCAGAAGTTTTTGATGTTGTTGCCCTCTCTCTCTCCTGATGATGTTGTAGAATACCCTTCTTGTTAAGGGGGAGTGTTGAAATATTGTAACTACAAAGAGTATTCTACTTATTATTGAGTTATTATTCACAAGATCAATCCCCTTTTATGGATTGATCATGTCAGGAATTGTAACTAACCAAATCATGTTTTGTGGATTGGTAAAACCCTAAATATTAATATGAAAATTGAGAAGTCTTCCCCGAGAACAATTAAAGTGGTTTTAACCATTAACAAGACAAGTCGGCCCTGCCCAGTGAAGAGACACATTTTCAGCACCTGCCAGTTTGTATAAATAAAGGAAGTCAATGCCTCATTATCTCACTCACTCATTCGCTCATCCAGTGTGCAATTTTGGTAGTTGCAATTGGGAGAAGAAGGAAGAGAGAGGCGCATTGCTCAGTTTTGGATATTCTCTAGTGTTTTGGTTTATTTTCTTGGCATTGTATTGGCTATCTATATTAAGGAAGTTTTGCTAGGTTTTCTCCCCCATGAGGGTTTCCCATGATAAATATTGTGTATCTTGTGATTTTGTTTCTCTCAGTGATCCTACCTATGCTATGGTTATCTAGAAAATTGAAAAGAAACCTAATAATAGCTTAAACCTTAACAAAAATGCCTTCAAATATAGGGTATTCAAACTAACCAAAAATAAAACATTCAACAATCTCCATCTTACAATATTTATCTTGGACATTTGTAGACTTGTAATATTTATCTTGGACATATTGTAGGCTTGTAATATTTATCTTGGACATCTTGTAAGCTCGCCCTATCTTTGACATCAATGACAACAAATATTTTCAACAGACACTTTCACATCCATCTGATGCAAGTGCCATACAAAACATGTTGCTAAGGAAAGAACGATGCCAGTAGATGTATACATGGCAACTAGTGCAAATATGCCATCATAATTGACTCCATTGTTTTGTGATAACCATGTTACCAAAAACCTTGCCTTGCCTTTCATTTTTCAATAATCCCCTCAACCCCATGTTTTTCTTTGTCCAATTACCTAAAATCAATCATTGATTCCCCCTCTGGTTTCAATACAATCTTCCAAACATCATTCTGTAGGATGGAGTTGTGGAATTTTCAACCCTAGGTGATTGTTTTCCTATGTTTTTCTTAATTAAATAAATTAAATCTGAACTTATTTAATTTCATAAATAAATATTTTTGAATATGCAACAATCACACATATAGTTGAAATAACCAGTGGAAGCATAAACACGATACACCAATAATTACATTGTGAAATCAGCTTTTCATTTAAATTCCAATATTACAGAGAAACCCCCACAAGTTGTCAAACTAACAGTTGTATAGTATACAAAAAAAAAAAAAAAAAATTGCACTTACTGAGATAAATCTATCTGTTGTGACTATTTAAAATCCACCTACCTGATATGTTGTACAGCACTGTACAAACTATACTTATACCTACTTCTCGACCTTGGCTCCTATCCTGTGCTCTGAACCTGTTGAATTGATCTCTCTCTAATATCTTGAGCCTTATTGGTGTACAAAATGTGTGTTGAATCTATCCCATCTTGTTCTATTTATGCTTTGAGAGAGATAACTAATCTCCTCAATCCTAGCAACTAATTTCTCAAATCTTAGAAACTAATCTACTTAATCCTAGCAATCGCTTTATCTGAACAATGAAGTGTATGGCTAAGATTAGATCAAATATAACTCACTAATATTATATAATCTCTAAATTATTTCATTTAGATTAGAATAACATAGGAAATAAGACTAGAAAAACATAGGAAATTTGACTTTCACTTGTATATATTTAAGTGAAATTACATGATGGTATTATTTCCCACTTTTACTAAGTGGTCACTAGAAGTTGTCTGGAACTAATTCTCGCACGTTCACACCTAACATGTGCAAGATTATCCTACTCAAGCTACTTTTCTCAACACTCCCTCTTAGCGCAGAAGGAATTCTGCACCAATCCAAGTCTGTCTCTGAATGCTTCAAAATTCCTTTTTGCTAAGGGCTTGGTCAAAATATCATCTATTTGTTGATCGGTGGGAATATATTGGAGCTTCATTGCTCCCTTCTTAATCATGTCTCGAATGAAGTGATATATGATCTCTATGTGCTTGGACCATTCATGAAACATTGGATTCTCAATGAGATTGATACAACTCTAATTATCATGGTAAATGACTATAGTCTCCAACTCGTTATCAAACAATCATGCAAGTAACTTAAGAATATAGATGGCCTCACAACTAGAAATACTAGCTGCCATGTATTCTAACTTTGCTAAGCTAAGTGTCACGGAAGTTTTCTTCCTGTTGAACCAAGACACCGTCGTTGATCCCAAACTAAAGAAACACCCTGAGATATTCTTCTTGTTTGTTGCACTGCCTTCCCAATCTGAGTCTGTATACCTCTGCAACTTGACCTTTCCATCTCCAAGATATCTCATACCATACTCCACTATGCACCTCAAATACCTGAGCACATGTTTTTTTTCTACCCAATGCTCATTCCTCGACTCCACTATGAACTAACTCAAATTGTTCACTGAAAAACATATATATGGTCTAGATCTGACCAAATATATTAAGGAACCTATCAGTTTCATGTACAACGTGGGATCCAACAACTCTGAATTTGAAGTTGTCACCTTCTTCAGATTGGTGATCATGGGTGTGGCCATATGTTTGCAATCCTCCATCTGAAATATCTTTCGTAGCTTCCTGCTCCTCATCCTATGTCATTGGAATGAGCTCATGTGACTTCCTAGATGAAAATTATTCCTCAAAATTCACATCCCTTCTTACAAATGTCTTCCTCTTCTCTGGAATATAGAAGTTGTAAGCCTTTGAAGACTGTAACCCACAAATAAACCCTTCCTACTGGAGGGATCCAACTTAGTCCTCTTCTCTACATGTACATGGATGTAGATTGGACAACCAAAGATACAAAATGACTCAACTCTAGTGAATGCTTCCTCTGTAATCTTGTCCTCCAAGATCTTGTGAGGACACCTATTCTTGATGTAGATTGTTGTGTAGCACGCTTTTTCCCAAAGAAACATCAGCAACTTCTAGTCTTGAATCATGGCCTTAGAAGCCCCTATGATGGATCAATTCTTTCACTCTACAACCCCATTTTGTTGTGGGTTGTACGAAACAGTTAGCTCCCTCTTTATTTATACCGCCTTGCATAAATCCTTAAACTGGTTGGAGGTATACTCAACCCCATTATCTGATCTGAAAACCTTGATCTTATTTCCTTCCTGATTCTCGACAAGAGCTTTGAATTCTTAAAACCTACAAAATAATTCATCCTTTATATTTAAGAAGTAGATCCATGTCTTCCAAGATAAGTCGTCAATGAAGGAAAAATAGTACATGCTCCATGTGATTGATGTTACTGACATCGGCCCACATACATTTGAATTCACTATTTCTAGAATCCCCTTAGAAATGTGCTTGTTGCTTGGAAAAACATCCTTGGCATGCCTTCCAATCACACACCCTTTACATACTCCATGTTGCTCAATCTTGAACTATGGAAGACCTGTGACTATCTCCATCAAAAAATAAGCAACGCTATGTAATGCAGGTGACCCATCCTCTTATGATATAATTGGCAGAATCGCTCATCTGATTTTTATTTGAGGTTGCTACCTGATTCTACTATTGCCTCCCTTTACCCTTCTTCTTCGAAGACTGTGATGAAAAATCATCGTTCTTATGAAGCACATGATTTAACTCAAGTCATTATTCCCTAGTTGTAAGTTTGACTCCTCACTCTTTCCCTTATCCTTGTTGGATCATTTATCTATGCCCTTCTTGGTTTAACCAATTAGGGCTAGGTTTTCATCACCACCCTTCTTGTCGGCCTTTGACAACATCTGAGTATCCTCTTGGATGGATTCATACCAAAGCCTCTCAAATTTAGGGAGGTTCTCACGAGCACAAATACCCTTGAAAAATGGTTCCTATCAAGCTGGGAATCCATTCAATGTCATTTTACTAGATTTTCATCTACAATATTCCCCCCAAGTGATACAAGTTCATCACATATATGCATGATCTTAATTTAGTAACTAGTAATGGTGTATGATTTGGTCATCTTTATGAATCTGAGTTTGTTCCACAATATCATATTTATGTTAATGTTCTCATTATGGTAGAGGCTAACTAAGGCATCGAACATATCCTTCATCATTTTCTTCTCGGATAGGTGAGGAATCAAATGATCCTTCACAACATCCAAGATCACCCACTTGTCCTTCACACCCTTCTTCTTATGGGTTGCCAAATTCTATGGATCTATAGGTGAAGGAACAACTTCCTTGACGATATCCTAGAGATCATTTTCTTCCAATAGAAATGTTACACTGACTTTCCAAGGAAAAAAGTTGGCACCATCTAATATGTCCTCAAATATGAGGCAAGCCACTACCAGCCACTACCATCTCTGAGATCAAACGCACAAACTTCCCAAATCTGAAAATAAACCAAAAAATATG
Source organism: Picea engelmannii (assembly GCA_009831015.1). NCBI lineage: Eukaryota > Viridiplantae > Streptophyta > Pinopsida > Pinales > Pinaceae > Picea > Picea engelmannii. Next base: position 462,197 of record ML782600.1, on the reverse strand, counting down.
CCCTGCAAGAGTGCTTAGTCCTTCAAGAAAAAATAATGAAACCCTCTAATGGTTGGTCCTTGTTTCCGGAAATTGATTTATTGTTGTTAACCCTTGGGGATCTCAATCAGAGACCAGCTCTAATACCATGTGAAATTTTCATCCCTGGGTGGTTTTTGTCTTATGTGTCCCTTAATTAAATAAATTAAATATGAACTTATTTAATTACAGAAATAAATATTTTTGAACATGCAACAATCACACATATAGTTGAAAATGAACAACTGAAGCATAAACATGATACACCAATAATTACACCCTCAAATCAGTTTTTCATTTAAATTCCAAGTTTACAGGGAAACCTCCACAAGTTATCAAACTAGCAATTGTACGGTATACATACAAAAAATCAGATCTGAACTTACTGAGATAAATCTACCTGTTGGACAACTGAGAATTTACCTGCCTGTTCTGTTGTACAACATTGTACAGACTGTACTTAGGCCTATTTCTTGACCTTGACTCCTCTTGTATGCTTTGAATCTTCTCAAAAAATATTTTCTAATCTCCTAAATCTTCTTGGTGTACAAAACGCATGTTAGACCTCTCCCATCTTGTTATGTTTATGCTTCGAGAGAGATAACTAATCTCTTCAATCCTAGCAACTAATCTCCTTAATCCTAGCAACCATTATCTCAACAATGAAGTGTATGGCTAAGATTAGATCAAATCTAACTCACTAATATTCTAGAATCTCTAGAATATTTCATTTAGATTTATAAGGCTAGAAGAATATAGAAAATTTGACTTTCACTTTTTTTATTTAAGTGAAATTACAAGATGGTATTATTTCCCACCTTCACTAAGTGGTCACTAGAAGTTCTCTTCAACTAATTCTAGCACATTCACACCTAACCTATAAAAGAATCTCTTGCTTGAGCTATTTTTTTCAATATGACTTATGCTCTTTAGTTATGGCCCCCTACCTTTCTCAAAGCTAGAAGGCCAATCCAGGCTCTCACTAGAATGTACTAGTGCCAAAGCATCAATGAGAAACTTGTAAAGGCCTATTAGATTTTCTTTATCTATAGAGAAGTAGAGTTACCAGTGTTCTTTTACTTCTTTAACATTAACTTATATATCATGTATTAAGCAATAGTAGCAGAAACAAGAGACAAAAGAACACTAGGTATTTATCCTGGGAAAAACCCAACAACCTTTCTTAGATAGATTCCATTTACAAAGAAAGTCCAATCATGAACCAATAGATAAACACTAGCACAAAGGCTAGCTCGAAGTACAACCAAAAATAGCACCCCATCTATAGCAGCAACACCATACAATGGTAGTGCACCTTAAACAAGTGTATCGCACAAGAGAGAGAGAGATACCACAAATAATGAAAAAGAATAACCTCTGCCACTGCAGCTGCTGCGTCACCTTCCTCAAACTTGTTCCTTCCTTTTGAGTGGATGGGAGAGTGTGAGTGAGTGTCTCCAAATGAGCTAAGGTGCCTCCTATTTATAGTCTCCATGTCCTCTTTATTGGACCGACTTCTCTTCTGGAAATGTGTCACTTCATTATTCTTTATTGTTTTGGGTCGACTTCTCTTCTGGTGCATTTCCACATATGTTCAATGGTTCTCTTGCTTATGGAATCTTCTTCTTGTCTAAAAAAGGTCTTCTAGGAGGGAAAGTACCTGCCGCAGCAACTAAAATATCAACACTCCCTCTTAGCTAGGGAGGTATGTTTCACGATGTCTTCATCTAGTAGTCTGTTGACTACTCTACAATAAACTAGTAGCACACAACTACTACCATGCCATCTATTAGTCCTTGAAATTTTTCATGACTTCTCATTTTCAAATAACCATGTTCTACCATGCCTTGTTTTCTAAGGTTTCCTATACTTATGTTTTTATTACTTTGTGGTGTGTTTTTTATTTGTTTGAATTTTTTGCATATGTTATTGGTAAGATAGAATTGAATTTTAAACAATTTGAGGGTCTTCTATCAGATTTGGAGGAAAAATTTGAATTGTATTCAAAGTTTATAAAAGAGACAAAGTCGCTACAAGAATGTCACCATTCTTAGAGAGCATGTTTTCATCATTGATTTAAACACTTTTTGTCCCGAAAATCGTGTTAACTGTCAGAGATCGTTCAGAAAATCAAGTAGAGAGTCATGCATTAGAGATAGCTCTTTTTTAAATGATGATTCAATACAAAGGATCATTTTAATAAACAAAAGTGTAAACTCGTTAGTACATCCACCAAAATTGGGGTTTGGTCACGATCTAGAGCATATAACGATATTATTTTGAATTTGTTACGACCCTAACATCATTTTGCAACCGAGGAAACCTCTACATACCACTTACATGTGCAGGAAAGTTCTGAAATCCATCAAACTGGAACCCTAGCTTTTGCAAGTTGACAAAGATCAAATTCAAAGTAATGGAACCAAAGAAAATTGGTCTTGTTAATCGTTTGGAATCGATAGGGGGTGAATTGTTGAAATCATATCCTGAGATTATGCAAAAATTAATCAATGAAGGTTGGCTCGAATTTTGTTATACTTTCCAGAGATACCACAAGGAGGTTTCAATTTTGTTTGCACAGAACTTCAATGGTTTCAAAACTCATGTAGGGAATTTCTTGATTTATGTAATAGAGAATTTAATCGGGGAAGCATATCGCTTACTAGTAGCAAGTGAGATATGGTGGAAAAATAATCAACTGCCTGTCGGTTCCTGCAATCAGGTTTTAGTCCCAGAACATCATGATCTGGACTGGAGTCAAGGAATACCAAGGAAATGGTTAAAGGAAAAATGACAAAGAGTTTTGGAAATAGTAGGAAAGTATATAAGCTGTGAGGGTAGGTATTCATATGTTCACTGCTACCATATCAAAAAATTTATGCATTTAAATGGAGATGTAGAGATGAGTTTTTATGCATTTAAATGGAGATGTAGAGATGAGTTTACCCTTTTATTTTTTTTAAAGGTTGACTAAAATGTCTAAAAGGGTAATGAATTATCCTACAACTACTCGTAGAATCTTATTTCATCAAGTTATGATAAAGATGTTGGTTTTGTATGCATTGAGAGAGGTTAAAGTGACATCGAAGCAGTTGTTAACCTCTTTAGGGACTGATGATCAAGATACAAAACAAAATAAACTTGAGGCTTCAACAAAGAAAGGAAACACTTCAAAAGGTTATGCAAAAATAAGGAAACCTCCCCTATAGCTAAAAGAACCAGATCAAGTAAAAGGAAGCTAGAATTTCAGCAGGAAGAAGAAATCAAGTTGGAGCATGAATCCTCTACCTCTAAACAGAAAATTACAGATTTTGACAGGGTATTTACGAGGAGGAGGGCCAAACAAAATATTTAATTGCAAGAAGTAAAATTTGAAGCAGAAATCAAGTATACACCTATTGAAGAATCTCCACAAGTGAAGCAGAGAAAAAGAGGTAAAGGAAAGCAACTTGTAACTTATCCTAGCATGCCCAAGACAAGACCAAAAAACAAGTTAAGGATAAATTCAAAGGCTATGTTTAAACCATCTCTCAAGAAAGATAACTTAATCATCATAGATGAGGATCTAACTGAGGAGGTTCTCAAGAAGACTGCAAAAGGAAAGAACTAGCTACCACAATCTGGCATAGACTCTTCTCATTCATAGGAAGACTCTACATATGTTCCAGAAATGTATGACCTACCAGAATTTGAAAATTCATATACAGGAAGTAAAGAGTTGATCTAAATCTGCAAAAAAGAATACCTTTGAAAGGTCATCTTCGAAGGAAATTATTAAAGGATCGAACTCTAATGAACACAAATATGAAATGAGGCCCAGGAAGCCCAAAATCTCCATTGATCTCAACAGAGCTGCATCTGAGGAATATTATGGTGGACGTCAAGAATAAATAGGGGATGTATCTGTTGATATTATGGTAGTTGCGGGAGGTATTTACCTCCACATGAAAACCTGACAAGGATAGAATACTTCAGGAAGAAAGAAGAAACCCTAATGAGTTGGCTAATAACCCTAGAAGACTTGTCGGCTAAAGAAGATAATTTATATTAGGTTATTAGCCTCCAAGAGAAGAAGTCGGCCAGAAATAATATTATATACTGAACAGACAGATACCCAGAATGAGAAGTCATCCCTGGCAGTTAGCCAAAATTAGTATAAATATAGGAGGCCAGTTCTCATTCTGGGAGGCAGTCTCAGAATTGCAGTGCCCAGTCTTGTGCGCACTATAATTGCCTAGTTTCTGCGTATGTTTGGAGGAGAGTTGTCATTGCAGCTAGCAGTTACGCTTGGACTATCTCTTGGCTAGGTTTTGGACTATCTGATCATCTCTTTGTGATGCGCTATCCTTGGGGAAAGGTGCACTACCCTTTGTTTGACTATCTAGCCTAGGGTTTGCTTCCAGAGCGATTCTCTATCAAGGTTAATGTGCTTAGAGGGTGGATTTGTCCTATGGTTGGGTGACAAGGGTATTGTCAATGGTAAAACGAGCACACATCTTTCATATTCTAACAGGTTATGGGCCCGCAACCTCCTTCATTTAGTCTAAACGCTAGAAGGAAACATAGCCACTAGGATATTGAGCTCGTTAAGGAAATGTCGCTAGGGTTACTAGCAGAAGAAGCTTCCAAGAATCTGTCGCTAGGGTTACTAGCAGGAGAAGTTGTAGAAACCCTAATCCTCTCATTGAGGCACCTTAAGTGAAGAGATTGACCTAATCTCTTGACAGATCAGTGCGCCCCAGCCTAGCGCATCTCATGGTACTCTCAGCAAGACAAGACGTGAAGTTTGATTTTATGGTCAAATCTAGGGTTTGACCAAGTCAAAGCAGCCATGACTTATTCTATGAAATTAGAGAACAAGTTGGATGGAGCCTCTAACTTCATAGCATGGAAGACAAGGATTGACCTCATCCTTGCCAAGAATAAAGTGTTGGATATTGTGAAAGGAAAGATCGTGAAACCAGAGTTTGAAGAAGGGAAAGAGAAGGAACCGTAGAGCATTGCAGCTATGGAGAATTTCAAAGACAGTGACATCAATGCCATGAGTATCATATTGGATTCTATCAAAGACCACTTGATATCCTACATATCCCATATTAATTCATCGAAGAAGATGTACGATGCCCTAACAAACCTCTTCTCAGTCAGAAACATTGGACAAGTAATGAGTCTGAAGAATGAGCTCCATGACATGAAGATGAATGATGATGACAGCATAACATCATATTTTGTGAGAATATCTCAGTTAAGAGATCAAATACAAGCTATTGAAGAGATCATCTCAGAGAAGGAATTGGTAAACATAGTACTCAATGGTCTTCCCAAGACGTGGGATGCATTTTCTACAAGCATGAACACAAGGAAGGAGTATCCAACATTTGAAGAACTTTGGACTTGTTGTGCTCAAGAAGAATCAAGGATCGGTGCAAAAGAGAAACCCCAAAAGAAGTACGACGATCAAGCCTTCACAGAAAGATTCAATAATTTCAGGAACAAAAGGAAGTTTGGTTCAAGGAGGAAGCCAAATCAAGAGAAAGACATTTCAGAAATACAATGCTTCAACTGTCGAAAGTATGGTCACTACAAGAATCATTGTCCCGAGCTAAGAAAAAGGAAGGAGAAACACGAAGCATCAATTGTTGAAGAAAAAGAACCTACAAAGAAGACTAAGCAAGATGAAAGAGACTTCTTCTTCAAAAGGTAACAATACTCTTCTTATTTCTTGTACATATCTTGTTTCCATCGTCTCTGTACATATCTTGTATATCCATCTCTTGAAAGATAATGTGTTCAGAAGAACTATACCTATGAAAGAACAACAAGATAAGGATGAATATCATTAGATAATACACATGAAAGGATGGAATACAAATCATGTGGAAGCTACTGCAAGATAAGCCGAATCAATCATGAAGAGACTTAGAAGTCAGAAATCAAGAGGAATTGGAGAAAGACTTACAACGTTTTGTAGAAGACAACAAGACAGAAGTGTGGACTCTGTTAGACAGAGAGAGCCAATTGTATATTGCATAAGACAATAAGGATGCAGATGGAAGCATGGACTCTGTTAGACGGAGGGATTCGATTATATGCACTCATACATGAAGCAAGAATTAGGAGGGAGATAATCCTATGATCCATAGAAGATGATGAAGTATATATCCATGATAGCAGCCATGAAAGACAGTACGTATCTAGTTCAATCTTAGAAGAAGTCTTATTCGAAGAGAAGCCTTAAATTATCCCTGGTTGTCCATCCAGATCCTTGATCCTATGATGAAAGGAAGAAGTGGAATCTATAGGGCATGGAATCTATAAGAAACTCCATGGACCCAAGAGCTAAAGAAAAACATGAAGAAGAACATGAAGATTCCAAGAAAGAAAGAGAAACCAGAACAACCATTCATTGTATCAAGAATCACAAGATTACCATCCTGATATAAACTCGCTAAAAGAAATCAAGCAGAAGAACTGAAAGTCGTGATAAAGAATAGTGTATGGAAGACTTATGAATGAAAGCATTGCGAGATCTAGGACTAGAGGTTCTCCCAGATGGAGGGAGAAGACTATGATGATTACTTGTTCCAGTAAACCAGATTTATCTCTACATGAGTCATTATATCATCTGCAACATCCATAATTTGGATTTCTACATCAGATGAATGCAAAGAATATTCTCCAGAGAAATTGAATAAAGAGTGTATGAAGAAGAAATCTCAAGACTTTGAGGCATACCAGAAAGATACCCTTGTATGCAGATAGAAGAATATAACTTGGTGGAGAACCTCCAGTGCACAGCAGAAGCGTGGTGAAGATTTCCTATAACGTCAAGATGATTACTCAGTAGATCAGATCTCATGATGACAGAAGAAGTGCCACATGGATATGTTCTATTTTTCCAACAATGATATACTCTATTGTTCAGAGCTACATGAAGCCTTCACAGAAAATCAGTGTTCCAGACTAAAGTACATTCGAAATCAAGCATTACATTATCCGTGATGAAGTCCAGAAAGGAGAAAGAGGTTCTCCAATACATATCTCCATAGATGAGCAGACATTTTGGTAAAATATGAAAGAGTTTGCATACTCAAGATGGAGCTCATGGAGACGACTTCCTTATTGAAAAAGGAAGAGATGACTCCCAGGTTGGGAGGGAGCACTAAAAATATTATTGAAGACATTCATTGAAAAATAGTCCAGCTTGGACAAATTCTTTCATGTTCGGAAAGTGGATTGAGATTTCTAACGGACAGTGATTTCCCATTGTGGTTAACATGGGAAATGGTCCAGATTGTTGATGTATCATAGACAGTGAATTCCCATTGTGGTTAACATGGGGAGTGGTCTAGGGCAGTCTCTCTTCTTGAGGGTTACTCAAGAAGACTGGCCCGCCTCGTCGGACAGCGATTTCTCATTGTGGTTAACATGAGGAATGGTTTGTTTTGGAGGTTGATACAGGATAGTATTTTCCTCTTGTGGTTAATAGAGGAACTGGTCCGGACAGTCATTCCTTAGGGTTTATACATTCTCTCCAGGGTGCACTTTGATTAGTGTAGGAGGAATGGCGCAGGGTGGGGAATGGTCCAGGCTCAGCAATCAGGGACAGGAATTCCTTAGGGTTTATACATTCTCTCCAAGGTGCACTTTGATTAGTGTAGGAAGAATGGCCCAGGGTGGGGAATGGTCCAGGTTCAGAAGACAGGACAGTTATTCTTCCTTGCTCAAGAAGAATAGTCCAGATATCTCATTGTTCTACTCGGAGGGCAGATATTCTTTCATATCTCATAGACGTGAGTGAAAGATTGGCCCAGATGATTCATTTTATACCATAGCATTGTTTCTATGCGGGTTGATATCAAATGATTGTTATGAATATTGTATGATAGTAGATGTATACTACTATGGTGGACATGTTCCACTATTCCTAACTATACATTACTAATCAAGCACTTGTTTGCTACTTGGTGTGGTAGTGTACCAATGAATTTTAGTTATGTACTACTATGGATAGACATAGTTGTGTACTATTTTTTTCTGATTGCCTTGAAGACTGTCAAGGATTTTATTGAAAATAATTATTAGCCAGATGAATGATGAACAAAGATTTTCCAAACAGAAAATGGTTCAGAACATTTACTCTTCTAGATTAGAAGAATGGCTCTTGTATCACTCTATGGAGTGAGCATCATGTCTAATTACTCAGATTAAGTATGGTTTCGAGAGATGATGAAGCTGATGATGATAATGGTGCTCATGATCTAGTCTATATAACTATGTTGATGCTACCAGGTGAATGGTATGTTTTGTGCTCAAAGACCATTACCTGTAATACCTCCCTAGCTAGGAGGGAGTGTTGATATTATGGTAGTTGCGGGAGGTACTTACCTCCACGTGTAAACCTGACAAGGATAGAATACTCCGGGAAGCTAGAAGAAACCCTAATGAGTTGGCTAATAACCCTAGAAGACGTGTCGTCTCAAGAAGATAATTTATATTAGGTTATTAGCCTCCAAGAAAAGAAGTCGGCCAGAAATAATATTATATACTGAAAAGACAGATACCCAGAATGAGAAGTTAGCCCTGGAAGTTAGCTAGAATTAGTATAAATACAGGAGGCCAGTTCTCATTCTGGCAAGCAGTCTCAGAATTGCAGTGCCAAGTCTTGTGCGCACTGCAGTTGCCCAGTTTCTACGCGGGTTTGGAGGAGAGTTGTCGTTGCAGCTGTTGCGGCTAGCAGTTACGCTTGGACTATCTCTTGGCTAGGTTTTGGACTATATGATCATCTATTTGTGATGCGCTATCCTTGGGGAAAGTTTCACTACCCCTTGTTTGGCTATATAGACTAGGGTTTGCTTCCGGAGTGATTCTCTGTCAAGGTTAAGGTGCTCGGAGGGTGGCTTCGGCCTATGGTTGGGTGAAAAGGGTATTGTCAATGGTAAAACAAGCACACATCTTTCATTTTCTAACAGTATCATAAACGTAAAATATTAAAATGTTGTAGGAAGTCATCAAGAAACTAAAGCAAGGAAATCAAGCCCTAGAGTTATGGAATACCAAATTGTAGAACAAGGTCCAAAAACTAAAATCAAAGAACAAAGAGCAATGTGAATTGTACAAAAAGGTTAGGAAGATTAATACCAATCTATATTGGAACAATGTAGTCCCCAAAACTAAACTGAAGGGTCACTCCTATGTTCCACAATGAAATTCTCCAAGCCATGTCAACATACAATTTTGATTTTTGTCAACAGGGATGAAAATTGTTGATGTACATACATTCAATGAACTGGAAATTGTGTTTTAGTATCTAGAACGTTCAGGTTATCTAAATAAGATAGTTTTTTATCTAAGTCTTACAAATATCTTGACTACTACACTGGAGTAATATATGAATTTGTTTCCAAAGTCAGTACACAGGTTGGTTCCATTGTAGCTCGAGGAAGAATACAAAAATACAACTTGTGCAATACAGAAAGAAGTTTTGTTGGTGGACTTTATCGCCTTCTTTTAGCAGATTGAAGCAATTTGGGAAACAAAGGTCCTTTTGCAACTATATTTTTTATCATAACCCTATGCATACTCGAGGACTAGCTCTCAGCACATCCACCTTTCAAACAGTTGCAACAGCCATACTTTGCAGGATCAGAACATTTTGAGATCATGATTTAGTCTTAGAAATCGAGTCTTTTCCTAAAAAGACTAGATGTTTGGATTGTAATGAAATATAACATGTTTCCTATATGTTATTCAAGAATCAAGACTACATCAAAATCTTATCTATATTATAGGATCTATTGTAACCAACTATGGGCATAAAAAGGAGATTTGTTGACATAATTAGGGGTTCGAGTGGTGAAGAAAAAAGTATTATGTCTCTGATTGTAATGCTTGGGACCTATTACTTTTTATAATTAATGGAAAAGGATATCTGATGGTTAGACTATCTCTTCTTGTCTTTTATTCTTTCTTGTCTTACTTAAATGCATGTGTATCTTTGCAAATCATTTTGATATATCTTGTTTATGTTTGAAAGCCAGTAAAGATTTTGTTGATTTCTTTCTCATTACAGGATTTGTGTTCAAGTAAATCATTTTTTTTTCTAAAAAATATTTATGATCAAGAATTTCCTCTATGAGTTAAAAAATTGGGAACTTGCAGTTTTCTTTCCTTTCATGTTAAACTTCTTTATCTATCTCATCAGATTGAATACCATTGAATAAGTAAGTGTGATTGGAACTTGTTTTTGTAATCAAAAATTGAAATTGCCTATTTCATTTACTAATGACCTATAAACCAATCCAAAATCCAAAATAACCCTACAAACATAAAACCATTTCAATAATTGAGGTGCCCTACCTTTCCCTTAGCAGTCAAGGACAACTTTAGGGACTAACCTATTTTGGCGTCGTTTTCGGGGACGAAGGAATGAAGCTATTTATCCCTGGGAAAAACGACATAGAGAAAGACTAGCTCTTGATGGTGGACAAGAGTTGGATACAGAAGTAGACTGCATATTTTTCACCTGGCGACTCCATTGTATAATATATGGCTCCTAAAAGAGAAGTGAAGGGATCAAAGTCTGATTCTACCAAAGCGTCACTACTAGCTTCATCTTCAAAAAAGAAAGTGACCAGAGCCAACCCAGATCCTAATCCAACTCCAGTAGTATCAAATCCTGAAAATTTATTAAGAAAAATCAGAGATACTCCAGGCCAGTCTTCATATTCTAAAGGTAAATCCCCTTCTTTTGAAGAAACAATTTATGTTTCCCAAATACATGTTGTTGTTCCTAAAGAAGAGTTAGTACATGTGATTGAAGAAAAACATGTTATTCATCCTTCAAAAGTAGTTCTACCTGCAACAATTTCCTTTAATGATTTGACAGTGGAACAATGGAGAGTATTTTATGAACTAATCAAAGAAGAAGAGGAAGATACGCTCTTCACATCTGAAGCCATAAGTAATTTTCCTGCACATACCAAATAAGAGATTGATCATATATTATCTTCATCCTTATCTCAGATTTGCACGTCTCAGAGAGTTAACCCTGAGATTCAAGTTTTCAATAATATCCTGGCCATTGAAGGATTACTATAATCCCCAAAGACCCATTCTCATCCTTCATCACCTTCTAAGGTTCATACTCCACCTTCACCTCGTACTTCACAGCCATCCTCTCCTCCTAAATCTCCTACTCCAGTTGTTCACACCATGGCTTTCAATATAATGGATGTTATCATAGCTACTAGGTATGCACCCCTGGTGTTACCCCAAGTTTTGTATGTTTTCATAGATGGAGATTATATGAAATATATCCCTAGGTTTAATGGAGAAGGAAAGGTCACAGCTGAAGAATATTTAGCATCCTTTTATAGCTTTGCAGAAAATTTCAATGTTGAACACACAGATGTTTGGATGAGATTATTTGTACAGAGTTTGGATGGGGAGGTAAGGTAGTGGTTCAGAGGTCTCCCTACAAATTATATTACTGGTATTGATGCATTAGATGACACTTTTAAGAAACAGTGGGGAGACAAAAAGGATTATTTGTACTATATTACTAAATTTGGGGCTTTGAAAAGAAAGAATGGTGAGTTTGTTTCATATTTTACCAAAAGATTTAACAAAATGTACAGTAAAATACCTGATGAGATCAAACCTACAGAAACTTCTGCAAAAATTACCTTTCCTAATTCCTTTTATGCAAAAAAAAAATATTTTGCTAAGAGAAAGAATATTTTCTACATTGTGTTTGATGCAGGAGGCAACTATTGAAGTGGAATCAAATATTTTGGCAGCGGAAAGGTTAAAGACAAGATCTGACAGAGATAAAAAGAAGCAGAAAAAAGATATTCCATCTTCCTCTCATGCAGCAACATCTGACCCAAAGATTGATGAGATGGCTAATATGTTAAAATCTCTGACTTTAGAGCTTGCTAGACTAAAACTAGAAACTAAGCAACCAAACAAAAATGTTCAAGATTGGGGAAATAGAAACCCCAATCAGTTTAGAAGACCACAAAATGCTCCTCAAGTAATGTAGAGGGAGACAAGGAATCAAGATTATCAGAGGATCTTACCACCATTTTAAAATAATGCAGGTGAAGAGACAGAGGAAAGTCATGATATTGAAGAAAATTCAACAAACCTTTTAATTGATGTTGAACTTCCTTCTACTCATATAACTCAACATGGGTATGAAGATTCTTTGATATCGATTCAGTTTGAAAATGGTGAAGAAGAAGAAATTATTCAGAATGAGCCTCAGAAGAAATATGATCTAAGGCCTAGATCAGATGGATCTAAGGAAAATACACTAGTTCTGAATAAAAAGGCTAAAGTCTCATCCAAGCAGGGTCCAACTGAAGAGTCAGGGAACAAGTCAAATCAGCCTCAGCAACCCATCAAGGTTGTTTCCCCAAAGGTAAAGGAAACAGAAAAACAATTTGTTCCTTTTAATTTGGAACATGAAATTAATAAGATAAAAATCCCTATATCGTTGGTGGAACTGATGAAAAATGAGTCTTTTAAAAAATCAATCTTGAAAGTCTTGCAGCCTCCTGCTTCTATCATTTCTTTAGATACCATAAACTTGGAAGGTGAAAATCATGCCATCACTGTAGGACCTCATATTGAAGATAGATCTGATGCTTCACCTCCATTTTACATATCCATGAACATTCATGAGAAAATTCTACACAACTTCCTTATGGACTCTAGAGCCTGACACTCTAGAGCCTGACACAATGTTATGCCTAAGGTAGTCATAGATGAATTATGTCTTGACATTACAAAACCCTACCAAGATATTTATTCCTTTGATTATAAAAAAGTCAAATGTCTAGGGGTTATAAAAAATTTGGTTGTTACCTTGTCCCAAATACCTATGAAGAGTGTTGTCATGGATGTGGTAGTGGTTGATATACCACCTAAATTTGGCATAATGTTATCTAGATCTTGGGCTAAAAAAGTAATAGTATCCTTATAGATGGACCTAACATATGCTACTATACCTATATTTGGAGGAGAACACCGAAGATTGTACAGGGAATTCAGATTATCCTATCTTGTAAGTGATCATGAAAATCCAGGAAATCACCCCATTTATGCAGTTGAAGATCAAATTGGATCATCCATGTTTCATATCAATGATGATTCTCTTGAACCATTACCAATCAGAGGCATGGAGAACCAAGCAAAAGATGTAGAACATGCAGTTTGGAAGATGTTCTTTGATGGTTCTAGTTCAAAGGAAGGATCTCGTGTTGGGGTTGTATTCATTTTCCCTGGCAAGGAATTCATACCTTTGTCATATAAATTAGAATTTGACACTACCAACAATATTGCAAAATATGAGGCCTTATTGTTGGGATTAAGAGCTGCAAAGGATATTAAAATTAATAAAATTGTTGTTTTTGGAGATTCATAATTAATTATTCATCAAATCAAGAATATGTATCAGACAAAGCACCAAAGGTTGAAACAGTACATAAATGAGGTGTGAGACCTTATTGAGAACTTCTTTCAGGCTTTGGATATAACTTTTGTCCAAAGAAGTTTGCACCAACAACTAGATTCTTTAGCCCTGACAGCTAGTAATTTCAAGACTCCTATGTTTTCAGATCTAAAATATGAAATTGAAGTAATGTTGTTGGGAAATTATACCCTACGGATTAACAAGCTAGGGCTTAAACTTGCATGCAGATCATGACCCTTAAGAAATTACTTTTAACCTTCTACCCCAAATCTAAAACCCTTTTTCACATGCAAACATAGGAAGAACCAACTAACCGCTTTATCGATGGTTGGTGTAGATCCTCCGTTGCGCTTTATCCCCTTGCTTCTGCTGCTCCTTCCAAAAATCGATCTTGCAATCAATACAAAACTACGCATGCATGCTATTGTTCTACTAGAGGATTAGAGATTAAGCATAAATCGAATAAAACATATAAGACTCATGCATTTGGGACAGGAAAAGTATGTTTTTATTAATCTCAAGATGAATCACTTACAATGATGTTAGAGACCGGCCACCGTTCCTCGATCCTGATCCTGGGCTCCTCCTCTTCTTTGTCCTCCAACTACTTTGCTTGAATTCTCCTTAAGCTTGAGGAAAGGCTAAAGGGTTGGGACAAATGGATTCGGCAATTGGGCAGAGTTTCTTTGCTATCTTTTTCCTCCTCCAAATAATACCACTACCCCTTCTTTTATAGGCTAGAAGGAGCTAGGGTTTTGAACAAACTCTCGGCCATGCATGGTTGGGAGTTCCAGTTAACTGACCCAAAGCCTTTCGTCCCGTCGGCAACTTTCCTGATTTTGTGCTTTTGTTAGGTAAACGCGGGTTGTAGTGGGCCAGCCAGCGTTCCAACGCGTGCAGCAGAAGGCCTGCCCGCGTTCCAATGCGCCCAGTGATAGGTTAGGGCGCGGGTTACTTAATTTAAGATGTTTTTTAAGAGTCTATTCAGCATGGCTTTGGCAATGAAGGGCAATGAGTTGGCCTGATGCCAGGTAAGCATGGATGGTGCAATTTAGGGTTATAACAGATGCCCCCTAATGTGTGAGGTCAGAAGAGCATCTGATGGCCGAAATACATTACCAATTCTTTACCAATCTGTACTGATATACTGAATGAGTGAGCCCAGGAATCAGGAATCAGGAGGTGTCGTCTGCAAAAAATATCAAATGTCTCTCTGAGGCGGGCATACCCATGCTCGGAATAAAATAGAACCATGGCTACCAATCAAATACACTATAGATCCATGTCAAATAACTATGAAGAGTAGCCGCGAATAATACACAGCAGAGCTACATCTCGAAATCAGAAAGATATACATCTAAAGTATCCATCTCTCAGAAGCTAAATCGGCCTGATGGCTGTACTTCAGAGCTCGAGCAACAACTTCAAAATCTTCTAAACTCAGTTAGGAGTGTAATATGAGTGTACGACTGCACTACCCAGAGGTCTTCGACGGCTCGTCGGTTATGGACTTGATAATCTTGATGATCGGACTGAAGGCTTCAGTGATTTCGAACAAAGACTTGATTGGACGTTCAGGATGGATGGGTATGCAGACAAGAGACATATTGTAGAGGGGTTGACTTAGGCTTAGTGACAAACTTCCCTTGGACAATAGCACGACAAGTGATAAGACTCAGGCAGCATATATGTTAATCATAAGTCTACGAAGCAGGAGGCAACGCAAACTCTCCATATGTTTGGAAGAGTAACCAAATGGTGGAGGACA
>ML782600.1:427836-439368 GCA_009831015.1 Picea engelmannii | reverse complement strand
ATGAAAAATGTCCCAATACCTGATCAAATCCCTCCCACATCACTCCTGAACCACTCAAAATGGTTTTTGGTATAAAGAAACTGATAAAAGGGCCCAAAAAAGTGATAAAAAGAGGCCAAAAACTCTATAAATAGAAGCTGGCAGCTCATTATCACCATTGCTAATTTGGAAATTGATTCTGGAGCCAAAAGAACCCCTTTGCCAAAGATCGTGATTCCGGGAGCTACAGTGGACGAAACGGACTTCTGCTTGGGCCAAGTAAGTACAAACTCCCTCATATTGCATTTCAATACTTTATTTATCAAATTTGAGCATGTTGGGGGGGTGGTCGTCGACCTCTAAGAGGTCGTCCCTAGTAAAATGCGGGCTGTCCAGAGACAGCCCGTGGGTACCCGTGCGCAGAGTCAAAACTGCGTGCGGGTACCCGCGAATGTCGCCTCGACAGCCCGCGGGTTACCCCCGCGCAATGGAAAATTGACTTGTGCAAGATCTAAACTCCCCCTTTTTTGCTTTGTGTGTTTGGCAGGATGTATGTTCAGTGGAGAGAGAGAGAGCATGAGGCTGCCAATGAGGCAGTGGCCGCAGATCCGAATGTTATGGTCGTGCTGACGCAGTTTGGCTTAGTGAAATTATTTCTATGTCCGTATATGCGCGCTCAACCAAGGCTGTTGAACGCCCTGGTTGACTATTGGCACCCTGATGCAGAGGCCTTTATGATAGAGGGGCAATCCTTGGTGCCCACCACCGAGGATATTTATTTTTTGACTGGCCTCTCGAGGAGAGGGGAACCAGTCAACTTTCATACCTTTCCTACAGGGCCAAGCAAAGTCTCGGAGTTGATAGCAAAGTATTGCGAGGTTGGGACCGATCCGAGACCTTCCTCGGTGCCCGTTAGTAGGATCATCACCCTCACCCTGCAGACTATTTTATCGCTCATTGGGCGGATTACCGGCTCTGCATCCGTGCATCAGCCTTCGCGCGCACAGATGAACTGTGCAATTTAGTGCATGAATGCACAGATTTTCCATTGGAGTACCACACTGTTAGAGAGCATGAAGAGGCAATTGAATGATTGCCGATAGCGGACACACAGGAACTTTGGGTTCGGGACCATCCTGTGTTCATTTTTCTTTGAGAGAGTTCCATGTTTTAGTCCTCGGTTGACAGTTCGAGGACATCTGGCTACTTTCCCGGCAGTGTGCAGATGGGCAGCGTTGCTGCTGCGACAGTGTAGTGGAAGGACCACCGAGGCCTTCAATGATGATTTCTTTGCGTGGCTGTCGCGACAGATTCCGGCGATCGAGGATTACTCATATGTCGGGATCGAATTTTCCAGAGATCCAGCGATACCAGTGCCTCCTGGTGAGGAGCGAGGGGAGATGGGTAAGTCTCCACCTACCTAGTTTTTTTTTTGTTTGCATATGTAATTTTTATGTCTTTTTTGATATATATCATGTTTTTTGTATAACATAGTTTTTATGGGTGAACATTGTGTTGCGTGCAGATGTGGGACCCGTGCGACCTGCCGATTTTTCACGAAACAGGCACCGCCCACGGCCAGAGGCCGCGGCTGCCGCCACCAAAGGGGCAGCAGTAGCAGGGAACCTCCCAGCAGGAGAAGCCGAGAGGGCTCTTAGGCGGATTGAGCGGAACTTCACTGAGCTCACTCGCACAGTTCCCATGGTCGAGATAGAGGACTTGCCGCCCTCCATGCAGACTCATATTGTGGGGGTACCTCGGACATGGGTCTGATTGTTTAGGAACTTGGGTCGAGCTGTGTATGATTATAACAGGGCCCACAGGCCCTGAACAGACTTATAGACTTTTATGTGCCACGAGCACTGACATGTATATATTTTTTGAGGGCATAAGCCCTAGTGACTCGTTATGGTTCCCACTTTTTGAGGTGTTTGTGCCCATCTATGTACTCTGAGAATTTTCGGATGTTTATATATCGTTTTTTATTTCTTTTCTGTGTCTTTATGGATTATGTGTGCAAAAATATATTTACATGTGAATGATCATGATCTTCTTATGTGTGAGCAAGATGCCAATCTAAAATGTGATTAGCTAGAGTATTTGTGATTTGATTTAGACTCCTAGGAACATGAAAATATGTAATATAATCAAAGTTGCGTTCCAAGAGACGTACCCTAAGGAATTGTCGGTGTAAAGTTGGTTCATGTACCCGGTATATTCTATTTAGCTGCGACACAACCAGTTGAGCGTCTAGATAGACCCGAAGACGAGAAATACCCCATGACAAAGCGTCACGAAGCAACTCAATAATTGCGTTATACTCAGCAACATTGTTTGTGGTGTCACCTAAGCATATCCCCCCGGAAGATAACAACTGACCTTGTGGCGTAAAGATTACCCAAGCTGCGGAGGCGAGCCTCCGCGTGTGTCCACTAGCACCGTCCGCATACCCAATGAACACCTCGGACTCACTTGACATCTGTCATAGTGACGAAAGATAATATTAATGACACGTCCATGACACGTTTTTCAAAAGAAATGTAAAAAAGTAATATCACAAAGACTATACATATGTTACAAAAAGTTACCCACAGTGACCGTTCTATGAGTAATACTTCTTTAGGTAGAGCCCATTCCTAGGCTCCGCCAAAGAATTCCCTTCGAAATCGACCAAACGATAAGCACCCTTCTTTAAGACCTCCTTAACAATGAAGGGTCTGAACCACATGGGTTTAAACTTTCCTGCCCCCAGGGGGTCCTTATCTTGGTCGTAAACCAAGACAAGGTCGCCCTCAGAGAAAACCCGAGGACGCACAGACCTATCATATTGACACTTGACCTTATGCTTATGAGCCTCGTTGACCAGGGCTGCGTCGCGACACTGTTCATCCAATTGCTCAAGGTGTACTAACCGTTCTTCAAGTGGAGAAGTGTCTGGCAATAACTGTACTGCCAATTTCAGAGATGGAATTTGACATTCGATGGGAAAGACTGCCTCCAGCCTGTAAACGAGTTGGAATGGTGAGAAACCGGTTGCAGTCTTAACTGACGTTTGGTAAGCCCATAATGCCGAGTATAACATCAAATGCCAATTGGATTTGGCTGAGTTGATGGTTCGTTGTAGCATTGTTTTAAGAGTTTTGTTAACAGCTTCCACCTATCCATTGGCTTGGGGATAGTAAGGTGAGGAATGTTCTTGCCGTAACCCAAGCTTTGATGTTAACTCAAACATCATTTGGTTCTGAAAGTGACTGCCATGGTCAGTGACAATCTCTCTCGGGACGTCGAACCGTGCTATAATTTGGTTAAATAAGAAGAGAGCCGCAATCTCTCCATCATCTTTGAACGTCGGCATGGCTTCGACCCACTTAGTGAAGTAGTCGACAGCCACAATGATATAACGGTGCCCCTTGGCTGATGGGGGGTTGAAAGTAGTGTAATCAATCCCCCACTTAGTGAAGGTACCGACGGTGATGACAGGAAACATGGGAGTTGGATGTGCCCTCATCTTCCGTGAGAAGATTTGGCACGGATGGCACTTCTTAACCGACTCGATACAATCTTTAATAAGTGTGGGCCAGAAGTAACATGCTCGTAAAATCTTTTGGGTTGTTTCCAACCCAGATAAATGACCGCCACAAGCTCTCGTATGACAATCGTTGAGCACTATGACGGCCTCCTCATGAGTGAGACATCGACGCAAGATACAGTCTACACCTCTCTGATATAACGTATCATTGAGTATGAGGTAGTTCTTGGCCTGATGGCGTATCCGTCGACGCTCATCACGAGAAGAAGAGGTGGGGCACTTAAAATTTTGGAGATAGATCAGTATATCTCCATACCAGGGGTCGGACGATTCAATCAAAAACATATCCCCCCGGATAGGCGATTCCTCAGGCACAACGTCACCTGACTCAACCGGAAGTTCCGAAATAAGTTCTGCGAAGACCAATGACTTCTTGGACTTTGCTGAAATGAAGTCTAAGTCAAATTCTTTGAGGATGACCATCCATCTACTGATTTTTCCGCCGATAACACGTCATGTCACCATGTATTGGAATGGATTCATGACAGCTATGACGGTGGTCTTGCGAAACAGAACATAGTGACGGAACCATTGAACAGCATGAACTACTGCTAACGCAAGTTTTTCGAGATGGGTATAATTAAGTTCCGGTCCTACGAGGCCTCGACTCAGGTAATAGATCACGTATTCAAAAAACGAATCATCTTCCTGAACTAAAACCATGCCTATGGTTGACTCTACGGCAGCCAGATATAATAGGAAATCCTTGTTATAATTCGGTGGCCGTAGTAGAGGTGCGGTTGTAAGGGCGTGTTTCAATGCGTCGAATGAGTGTTGTGCTGCTTCGTCCCAGAGAAAAGGAACGTCTTTCTTCAGTAAATGCATGAAACCCTTGGTGATTTCGGCGTAGTTGGCAATGAAGCGTCGTAAGAAGTTCGCCTTGCCTTGAAGACTATGAAGTTGTAAAATTGTGCATGGGGGGGCAACTGGACTATTGCCTCCACCTTAAGAGGATCGACCATGATCCCCGTTGTTGAAACGATGAAACCTAACAAACGTTTTAACGTGACGCAAAAACTGCACTTGTTGGGATTCAAGCGAATCCTGAAGTAGCGACAGCGTTCGAAGATTAGTCGGAGGTGCATCGGATGATCCTTTCGCTTGCGAGAGTGTGATGCTAAATCATCAAGATAGGCCTCGACTATATGTTTGAGGTCATGAAACGCAAAAGACATGGCCTGCTGGAAAGTGGCTCCAGCATTCTTGAGGCCAAAAGGCATCTTACGATAAGCGAATGTACCCCACGGACAAATGAATGTCGTTTTGTGTTGGTCTTCGAGTTTGATTTGGATTTGGTTATAGCCCGAAAAACCATCCATGAACGAAAAGGCCTCACAACCAGCGCACTCATCAATGATCTGGTCGATGAATGGGGTTGGATAATTATCTTTCAGACATGCCTTGTTCAAATCACGGAAATCGGTACAAACACGAATCGTGCCTTGTTTTTTATCGACTGGCACGGGATTTGACACCCATTGAGTTAAGTGAATAGGGTATATGAACCCTGCCTTAAGCAATTTCTCAACCTCAGCTTTGATAGCTGTTGCTTTCCTAGGATTAACTGGACAAAGTTTCTTTCGAACAGGCTTAGCATTAGGATACGTAGTGATCTCATGTTCAACTATTTTCGGATCGATGCCTGGCATTTCCTCATAAGATCAAGAAAAAACGTCGCAGAATTCCTTGAAAAGATCCGTGTAAATCTGAATCTCTTCGGGGGAGAAATCCGCTCCGACAAAGACATTCTCCACGACGCCAGGGGTCCGGGAGATGTTGATAGGTATGGTTGCAGCGATAGTCGCCATATTGCCTTCAGCATAAATTTCCTGAGTAGCTAAGAGGTTAATGGGACATGGTTGATCTCCCGTCATGGTGACAGTGAATTCTCCTGCTTCGATTCGGTGTAACTCTGGGAGGAAATATGATCTGTGATGAATATCTTCCCAGGGTTTGTCCGGACCAGTCATTGCTTCGATTATAGTTTCGTCTGAAGGCAAGGATAAATCTAACGAATCGGTGTTGGCAAGAGAATACTGAGCCCAGATAGGCTCAAGAGGTGGATCCAATTCTTGTGTGGGAGTCAGATCAAGAGTAAATGAATCTTGTTGGACCAAAGAGTACGCTACTTCAACGGCCGACAAGGGTGTGGACATACCCGCGTGCCCTGTCGCATCCATCGTGGTTGATGGGGAAGGAAGAATCCACGGATCCTCAAAGTAAGTCGTGCGGAACGACGAAACGTGGAAAATCTCAGCCTTGTGGTGAGTCGATATAAAATTTACATCGCCTTGAGGAGGTGGGTAATCAAAAGTGCCCATCAAAGATGGGCACATCCAACTCCTATGTTAACGACCCCGGCTTGAGGATTATCTACCATGGGAACCGTGGATGCCCCCAAGGCTGGGTCAGGCCGAGAGAAAGACAATTGATCAATGGTCACTATCCGGCCTTCATGTGGAAACAATAGGACTCGGAAAATTGTAGTGACCACCGCTTGCATGGCATAAGTCCAACTATGACCTAACAAGAGATTGTAGTCGATGGGGGCATCAACTACCTCTACTTCGACGCACACGGTCTTTCCCCCTAACTGAACAGGAAAAGAAGGAATGATGCCATGTGGTCGGAAAGAACGATCGTCGAATGCAGTGAGGAGAGTAGGTGATGGAGACAACTTGGGCTGGCCAATGTCTTTCCAGCATGCTAACGACATAACGCAAGTGGAAGCGCCCTCGTCGACCACCGTGCGATAGATGTTTCATGTAAAAGTTTTCATGGGGTGAGCCACTACTATCTGAAACGCGACATGGTAAGGCAAACGAGGTTTCAATTCAGTCGTATCTAACATGATGGTACCCGGGTTACAAGTCTCAGTAGAGCCTAACGCAGTCAACAAGGCTTTCCTCTGAGCAGGGCAACTTTGGAGGACCTCCAAAGCAGACATAGCACAAGGGGTTTGCGATAAATCTTCCACCACAAAGTAGTTATGGGCGGCCCTTGCATTTGGATTATGAGAATCCCTCTTAAACGCACCCTTTGGAATGCGTGTCATAGTTTCACCCAACGTCTCCTCGATCTGTAGAGGAAGAGAGGGGATCTCGGATTCTTTTCCCTTCTCAGAGGCACTTGGTTTGCTATAATCGTGCGCTCTAGTCATTATTAAAGCATCACTTCTAACCATGTATACGTTCGCGGAAGAGGGATTATTTGGAGGAGGGAAGTTTTCCTGGCTACCCCCTTCGCCACTTGTAGAGGCTTGAGTTAAATTTTGTCCATGCTGAAAGGGATTAGTCAACACGGCTTGTTGTTGCTGTTTGACAAACTTCTGGGCCTCCGCAAGTCGAGGGCATAGATGGGTCGGGTGGTCTTCCGCACACAAGTTGCACAGATACCTCGCCTTCCTCTTTTCTGTGGTGCCCTCGCCCGCATTATCAGTTGGTTTTTTATCCCCCTTACCCCTCTTGCGTTGTTTTTTCTTCCCTTCACGCTGTTGGTTGGCCTTTGGGTTAGTCGTCTGCACGGAGTGTACTTCCGACGTTTGGGTAGGAGGAGCAGCCAAAGCAGTAGTTTGGTTGGCCGCTGAGTGTTGTATAGATAATTGTTGCAATTGTTTTGTCAATTGCTCAGCGGGCTTGGTTTGTGCTGAACCGACGATACCATCGGCATGTGGTCTGGCTCTCTGTCTAGTTTTCTCCAGTATCAAACGTGCCGCATCTGGTAAGATGTTGTATAACAAACCGGACTGAGAATAGATGAGCTCAAACTGTTGAGCCCGCATAATGGCGTCTTCTTCAGAGAAAACTTCGGACGTTGCGACGTCTTTGGACAACTGTGGGACCAAGGACTTAATGAACCACTCTAGCAGGAATGCTGGTGGGACGGGTACTTTGATAAGACTCTTTCAGCGTCGCCACTCTCGAATGTGATCCGAGATATGGTCCGCTGTCGTCTGTTCGAAATTGGCTAGCAACTCTGTGCCGGCGTCGTATCTCACAGGTAACTGGAAATGGTTAAGGAAGACCATCGCTAGTTCGCTAAAATAAGAGTATCGGGAACGGTCAAGCTCTATGTACCATTTCGCAGCACTCCCAATAAGAGTGCGTTGAAAAAATTGCAACTAGATGGAGTCATCTTTCAGTGAGTTCAATGAACACCAAAGGTGGAAAGTAGTCACATGATCACCTGGGTCTTCGTTAGGCTTGGCCTCGAACTTTGGAATGTCCGAAGGCAACTTCGTTAGCATAGGAGGCCAACATGGATCGTGACAAATAGGATCATTTAACAACCGTGTCAAATCTGGAAAGTGTAACGTTTCCAAGAATGGTAGTTTTGGTTGTTGCTGATAGCCTAGATAAAGGGGTCCTGGAGTTTGACTGGCACCAAGTTACCAGGAAAATTTTGGCTGCTGGCCCGGGTTTTGGTAGAAACTGTGGCCCTGACCAGCATAAGGGTTTTTCATCTGAGGAGACATCATGGGTTGATTCCCCATGAAGGACATAGGATGTTGGGCGTTCATCGTGTTCGACGGACTTTGGGAAGGATTACTCCATGTCGGTCCTGTGGGAAGAGGAATAGAAGTCTGTCCGGGGTTCCATTGACTGTGGAAAGAACTACCCCAGAACGGCATTCCAGAGGAAGGAACGGATCCTTGTCCTGAGTTCCAAGGTCCTGGTATATGTGCCCCCAGCGCAGGAATAGTACCCTGTGCCGGAGTAGAATGTCCAAAAATGGGTGTGCCCCCAGATGGGAAAGTAGTGGATGCGAAAGTGTTATTACCAAACGTCTCGTTCCAAACAAACGGTGACGAACCTACCGGCTGAGTTTGCGAAGGTGTTCCTTGACTCCCGGCTCCAAATGAACTTGTGTGTGCAGGTTGCCCGGTGGACTGCTGATGCGGACCACCAAGCGAAGGGGACGAAGGAGAGATATGACCTCCAGCGTAAGGAAAAACGTTGAAAGGGACAGGAATGTCCCCAAGTTGACCTTGTAGAGGAGCGTTAGAGCTCCCTACCCCCAGACCCAAAGTCTGTAAAGTGGAGTAAGTGAGTACAGGACTTGTACCCGAACTAGGCATACCGTATGAAAACGGTGGGCATGTCGCACTAGGTATGAACGGAGGTGTGGCCGCCGCGATGGATGGGGTCGGTCCACTGTGTGACGTAGTTGCGGCCGAGACCATGGTGGCTCGGACCGTCGACAAAGGCAAGTTAGGAGATGCTTCTCCTGTGGTAACAACAGTGATGGGAATGGAAGAATTCCCAGAGGAAGTAGCAGCGTTTGTTGCCATAGCTATATGAGGCACTGACAGGAGTTCGGTAAATTGGACTGGTACAATAACCGGTGTCCAGATATCAGTGTTTGAGGTTTCAACCAGTCCAATATTGGCAGTCAATTCCTCGGGGAGTTGTTCAGGCTCAAAAGCCCCGGTTGCTTCGAAAGACTCTTGTTGGTCTAGCTTCCGCCTCAAAGGTGGCGGGGGTGGCTCCAGTATAACCGGCGGCAGGCCAAGAAGCCTTCGTGACCGGCGGAGCTCTAAATCCTCCATGGTGTGAGAGGATTCGCGACATGCTAAGGTATTCTACATGAACAAACAGTAACACTCACTAAAAGAAAACCCCTAGAAGATAAATCAAGCAAGCACTAAACTAGTTGGAAGAACAGTTACAACAACCAACACTAGAGAAACTTACCGGTGCAAGTGCAACTCGAATACGGAAGCACCCTCCAGGTATACTCTGCAAAGTGTGGCCCGATGTCTATCCTAGGTACCGCGGTATACCCCCGCAGTCACCCGTGTATGTCCCTAGAAAAGATTGGCAACTAGTTTGTCAGCACGTGAACAGTCGCCAGGCGGGTACAGTCGGTAGTCGGGTAGACCACAATGAGCAGGGTATCAAGCCCGAAACTTGTCAAGGGCATCAAGAGAAAATGGTCTGGAAGACAACTGAGGACCTCGAACGGATTCGAGACCCACGAAGCTCTGTGGCAAATGAAAACGACGGAATCCCTCAACAAATCCTCGATATGTGTTCTCCACTACGCTTGGTCCAACTTTGGAGGGGTTATCTCCGCTGCCTTTCCTTACGCGACCTCATGTTTAGCCCCTGTGTTAGAGGGGGGTCCTAGATAACTTTCTGTAACTGGACTTCTACACTCCCTATTGACAGACTCCAATGTTTGGTTTGAGTGGCCTTGGAGAGTTTACTCTCCAACCTATTCCAAGGCCCTATTCTTAAGCTCGTGTATGAACCCTACAAACAAAAAGTCTGATAGTTTTTAATTAGCGTTTCTTTTAATGGGATTTTTAAGTCACAAGGTACGAAAGTGAAACTAATGGTGTGTAAGACTTAAAGCAAAACGAATAAGAAATGCTTGGAAACAAAAAGTTTTAAAAAAATGAAAAAACCAGCAACTTTTCAATTAAGAAAGACTTCTTTTTCTTTTCGAATTTCCTAAGATTTCATGCAGAAAAAACATAAAGGAGTTTCGCTCAATCTGTGAGCTACTTATACGCTAAATGTACTGCAACAAACTTATGAAAATGGACTTCTTCCTAGCTACTGATGCAACAACACAATCTTCAAACCAAGAAGAAAATGCAACAAGAGATTTTTTTTTTTTCTTATTTAGTTGCAAAATGAAGCAATAAAGGGAAAATGACGACAAGCACAAAACCAAGAAAACAAAACAAAGTTCTGGCTTAAAGCACAGACCGCAACGAACCAGAGCAAAGACGCACAAAAGCAATTAAGAAAGCACTGATTCAAACACTTGTCTAAAAACCATAAAACAAATTTCTTTTTCTTTTGTCTTTTCTTTCAAAACATCAACTAATAAAAACACAAGCTAAGGATAAGAGGCCCTAACTTACTGACTGTGCAGCCTCAGACTCTAAACCTCTGAGAGGAGCTCTTCTCACTACCGGAGGGAATGACTGTCCCACCCAAGATTAAAAACTACCAATCAAGCCTGCGACTGTCACCAAAACAGCACGCGTGCAAACGCGTGCTGAGCTAAAACAGCGCACGGGTACCCGCGGGCTAAACCTGAACAGGCCGCGGGTATGAATAAAAGCTAAGATAAAACAATACACAGGCAGCCCAGACCTGAAAAAGGCCTCTGGTATTGACAACCAGGGTCTCTGAAAGGCTTGGATGCTTCTACTTTAACAGAAAAGGAAAATTTGCAAAAAGAAAACAAATGCAAAGAATAATCAACACAATAAGGCAGACTGAAAGCAAGACAATAAACCAATCAAGACCCAGACAGGATCCAGAAATCCCCCTGAGAAGGTAAACTTCTGACAGGGAAGAGGAGACTGCCTCTTCAGCTTCCTGGGCTCTACACGCTACTGAAACCACTACAGCAGGCATTCAAACGCGGGCTGTAGAAGGTTAGGGCGCGGGTTACACGCGTGCAGGCCTTCTGCAGGCCGCGTGTACCTCTGTGTGTCCCGAGAATGAATGTCAAGCAACAGTCAAGGAAAAACTGGTATTGATAACCAGGTTCCCTGCTAGCTTTGACCTAACAGAAAACAAATAAGAAAAGAAACTGAAACTCTACTTCTTTGAACTACCCGAAAAACCTTCAATGAAATCCGGAAACCCTAAGAGTAAATATGTCCCCAGTGGAGTCGCCAATTCTGTTGTTGGGAAATTATACCCTACGGACTAACAAGCTAGGGCTTAAACTTCCATGCAGATCATGACTCTTAAGAAATTACTTTTAACCTTCTACCCCAAATCTAAAACCCTTTTTCACATGCAAACATGGGAAGAACCAACTAACCGTTTTATCGATGGTTGGTGTAGATCCTCTATTGCGCTTTATCCCCTTGCTTCTGCTGCTCCTTCCAAAAAGCGATCCTGCAATCAAGACAAAACTACGCATGCATGCTATTGTTCTACTAGAGGATTAGAGATTAAGCATAAATCGAATAAAACATATAAGACTCGTGCATT
>ML782600.1:413283-427786 GCA_009831015.1 Picea engelmannii | reverse complement strand
GATCCTGCAATCAAGACAAAACTACGCATGCATGCTATTGTTCTACTAGAGGATTAGAGATTAAGCATAAATCGAATAAAACATATAAGACTCGTGCATTTGGGACGGGAAAAGTATATTTTTATTAATCTCAAGATGAATCACTTACAATGATGTTAGAGACTAGCCATCGTTCCTCGATCCTGATCCTGGGCTCCTCCTCTTCTTTGTCCTCCAACTTCTTTGCTTGAATTATCCTTAAGCTTGAGGAAAGGCTAAAGGGTTGGGACAAATGGATTCGGCAATTGGGCAGAGTTTCTTTGCTATCTTTTTCCTCCTCCAAATAGTACCCCTACCCCTTCTTTTATAGGCTAGAAGGAGCTAGGGTTTTGGACGAACTCTCGGCCATGCATGGTTGGGAGTTCCAGTTAACTGACCCAAAGCTTTTCGTCCCGTCAGAAACTTTCCTGATTTTGTGCTTTTGTTAGGTAAACGCGGGTTGTAGTGGGCCAACCAGCATTCCAACGCGTGCAGCAGAAGGCCTGCCCGCATTCCAATGCGCCCAGTGATAGGTTAGGGCATGAGTTACTTAATTTAAGAGGTTTTTTAAGAGTCTGTTCAGCATGGCTTTGGCAATGAAGGGAAATGAGTTGGCCTGATGCTAGGTAAGCATGGATGGTGCAATTTAGGGTTATAACAAGTAAGGAATAGGCCTTCCATCCCAGATAACATCAAATATTGGCAGGTTTTCAATGACGACCAAGAATTGAAGAGGTTTTTAGAAATTGTTGGTGAATTTTCTGCAATCTCTATTGATCAGGAAAATGAGGATGATGATGCAGAAATTCAAACTGATGTCCCTCTTCAGGATAAAATTGCAGGTCATAAGATTGTAGAATTGAAGACAAACCACATTCCAAAGGATCCAGTACCCTTTGAAAGTGTCTTCGACAGAAATTATGTCTCCAAGAAATATTCAATTCAAAGCCAAGAAAAGGACATTGTTGACTGTAATATTGGGACAGATACCAATCCAAAGATTATAAAACTCTCCAAAGAATTTTCTAAAGAGAAAAGGAGCAGTTATGTAAATCTCATGAATGAATTTTTTTATGTTTTTTCTTGGTCATATGAAGACCTCAATATTTTTGACACATAAATTATTCAGCATAAGATTCTTCTCAAAGCAGGTTCTAATCCTCTTAGACAGAAAATGAAACAATCCAACCCTATGTTGCTACCCATTATTGAAAAAGAAGTGAAGAAACTTCTTGATGCAAAGATAATAATACCTCTCGGATACTCAAAGTGGGTGGCCAATCTTGTACCTGTCAAGAAAAAGAATGGTGAAATAAGGTTGTGTGTAGATTTTAGAAATTTGAACAGGTGCTCTCTGAAGGACAACTATCCATTGCCTAAGATGGATCATATTCTACAAAAAGTAGTGGGTGCTCGAAGAATTCCCATGTTGGATGGATACTCCAGATATCATCGGATATCAGTTTTTGAAGAAGACAAGAAGAAAATTGCCTTCACTAATCCTTGGGGCACTTTCATGTATGACAAGATTCCCTTTGGTTTAATGAAGGCAGGGGCCACTTTTAGGAGGGCCATGGACATCGCATTTGTGGGAGAAAAAGACAAATTCATGGTCATTTATCTTCGTGATATTACTATTTTATAAAAATATGATGAAAAACACTTGCATCACCTCAAACAGACATTTAAAAAGTGAAAAAGGTATGGCATATATTTAAACCCAAAGAAATCTCATTTTGCCATGCATGAAGGCTAGCTCCTAGGTCATATTGTGTCTGTAGGAGGAATCAAGATAGATCATGAAAGGTAGAGGCTATTCAAAAGATTGACATCCCAAGAAACCAAAAGGCTATACATTCCTTCATACGGAGAATAAATGTTTTAAGCAGGTTCGTACCCAATTTTGCTAAGATCATCAAGCTCATTACCAATATGCTGGAAAAAAATATGCAGAAACTTAATGGACACCTAAAGAAAAGTATTCCTTTGAGAGGATAAAACAAGACATAATTGAAGCACGTGTCCTCATCAGTACTGATTATTCTAAAGAGCTTATCATTTTCTCATTTGCATCTGAAGATACCATTGTTGTTGTTCTCTTGGAGTGAATGACGAAGGGTATGAGCAGCCTATTTATTTCTTCAGTAAGGCTCTTAGAGATGAAAAATTAAAGTATGACATTATAGAAAAGTAGGCTTATGCCTTGGTTAAGGCATTGAAATCCTTCAAGGTTTATGTTTTTCACTCTGAAATAATCGCTTATGTTCCAAATAGTGTTGTGAAAGAAATTCTTGTTCAACCAGAGAGTGAAGGAAAGAGGGGGAAATAGATAACCAAGTTTTTGGAATACAATTTGGTCATAAAACCTACTAAGTTGATCAAGGGACAGGGTCTTGCAAAGTTTCTTGTTGACTCAAATTATAAATTTCTTGGACTGGATCACAATTTTAGTCAATCATATAAATCAAGATTCCATAGTTAATCAAGAACTGTTTTGGAGATATCCTAATGGAGTTCTATTAAAAAGTGTTGATGAGGAAGAAAGAAAGCAAATTCTGACTGATTTTCATAAAGGTTTTTGTGGAGGACACCATCACTGGAAATTTATAGCCTTCAATATCTTAAGGGCAGGTTACTACTGGCATGTATTATTTTCTGATGTGTTTTCTCAGGTTAGAGAATGCGAATAGTGCCAGAAGTTTGCAGGAAAGCAACAACTTATATCCCTGCTCCTGAAACCTATAATTGCAAATGGACCTTTTCAGTAGTGGGGTCTGTATTTCATTGGAGAAATCCACCCACCCTCCTCTAGGCAACGTAGATGGATTCTCACAGACATGAATTATTTTATGAAATGGATTGAGGTTGTCCCTACAAGGAATGCAACTGATAAGGTTATAATGACTTTTCTAGAAGGAAATATTTTTTCAAGGTTTGGATGTCACGGAAAACTGGTCACATACAATGCTCAGGAATTCAAGTCTGCTTCCATGGTTTAATTTTGTGGAAAATACAATATTAAGTTGTCACACTCCACCACATATTACCCTGAAGGTAATGGATTAGAAGAGTCTTCCAATAAAAGTCTTTTCATAATCATTATGAAGATTTTGACTGAAAACAAAATATCATGGGACTCCAAACTGAAGTTTGTTTTATAGGTTGATAGGATCATCACTAAGAAATCAATTGGAACCTCTCCATTTCAGCTGGTCTATGGGATAGATGCCATCCTTCCAACTCAACTTGGTTTTGTAGTATTAAAATTTTTGCAAGAAGAGTTGGAAGAACCAAATGACATTCAAAAGAGAATTTTCCAGATCATTGAAGTTCAACGGAAAAGAGAAAAGTTGAATGAGGAATTGGAATCCTAGCAGAGCAAGTTCAAGGCAGCATTTGATAAAAAGACCAAAAAGGACAGTTTTAAAGCAAGAGATCTTATGTTGAGGTGGGATGCTAGAAGAGAGGACAAATCCAAGCATGGTAAGTTTGACAATTTATGGTTTGGTCCTTTAAAAATATCCAAGGCGTTGGATAACAATACTTTCCTCTTGCATAATTTAGATGATAATGAAATCATTGGTGGCCTAGTAAATGGGCGATTTTTTAAACATTAATTCTCTTAGCAGCCATAATGTTTTACTTTGTACATAGTTTTCAGTTGGTTTGGTGTGTTTAAGTAGATCAAATAAAGACTCCAAGCCCAATGGAGACACTAGTCTACAGTTAGTTATTTATTTTGATATTTCAATATGCAAGATTGATCTGAAATAAGGCAGGGATCAGAGTAGTTGGAAACAGAAAAAAGGTGGATATTCAAAACTGATAAAGTGAGAAAGGAAGGCATTGGTATGCATAGTTCTTAATGTTTTATCATAAAAAATTACCCCTGGAAGGAGACATTGTTAGTCCTTGAACTTGTTCATGACTTCCCATTTTCAAAAAGCCTTGTTTTACCATGCTTTGTTTTCTAAGGCTTCCTATACTTATCTTTTTATTACTCTGTGGTGTGTTTTTGCTTTATTTGAACTTTTTGCGTGTGTTATTGGTAAGATGGAATTGAATTTTAGACAATTTGAGGGTCTTCTATCAGATTTGGAGACAAAATTTGAATTTTATTCAAAGTTTAGAAAAGAGACAAAGTCGCTACAAGAATGTCGTCATTCTTGTAGCACGTGTTTTCACCATTGATTTAAACATGTTTTGTCCCAGAAATCTTGTTAACAGTCACAGATCGTTCAGAAGATCATGTAGAGAATCATGCATTAGATATATCTCTTGTTTAAATGATGATTCGATACAAAGGCTTGTTTTAGTAAACACAAGTGTACACTCATTAGTACATCCACCAAAACTAGGGTTTGGTCACGATCTAGACAATCTAAAAACATTATTTTGAATTTGTTACGACCCTAACATCATTTTGCAACCAAGGAAACCTCTCTATATCAATTACCTATGCAGGAAAGTTCTGAAATCCATCAAACTGGAACCCTAGCTTCTGCAAGTTGACAGAGATCAAAGTCAGAGTAATGGCACCATAGAAAAGTTATTTGGTTAATCGTTTGGAACCGATAGGGGGTGAATTGTTGGAAGCATATCCTGAGACTATGCAAAATTCATCAATGCAGGTTGGCTCAAATTATACTATACTTTCCAAGGATACCACGAGGAGGTTTAAATGTTGTTTGTGTTGATATTATGGTAGTTGCAGGAGGTATTAACCACTACGTGTAACCTTTGACGAGACTAGAATATTCCAGAAACAAGAGAAACCCTAAATAGATGTGTAAGAACCCTAGATGACATGTTGTCTCAGCAGAATATATAATATTAAGGTATTATACTCCAGGAAGACAAGTCAACTCCACAGGAAAAATATAAATAGAAAATATAATTACCAGAAAGTTGGGTCGGCCCAGCCAAAAAAGTCACTGGACAGATTAGTATAAATAGAGGACGTCTTAGTTCATTTGTTCACTCACTCTCACAACTACACAAGGAAAAGTGGTGCACATGACTGGAGGAGAGTTGCAGTTGTTGCAGTAGTGACTTGGTCTTTTGGTTATGGTTTGGACTTTCTACTTTGGTTATGGTTTGGACTTTCTGCCTTGGTTATGGTTTGGACTCTCTTCTTGGTGCACTAGATTTGGAGAGAAGTATGCTACCTTGGTTGGTTATTGGTTCTAGGGTTTGATTCTGGAAGTATTTTATCTATCAAGTTTAAGGTGCTCGGGGGCGGCTTTGACCTATGGTTGGGTGACAATATTGTTATATTTTCCATGGAAAAATGATCACATCTCTTCAATTATAACAGGTTATGGGCCCACACCACCTTCAAGACAATCTAACCACTGGAAGGTAGTGTGGCATTTCTTTGTTAAGCTTGTTGTGGCACCAGTTACAGTTGCAACTAGGTTTTTTTATTATGTAGTTGCAACAAACCCTAACCCTTGTGTTCGGGCACTTCTGGTGAAGCATTTGACCTCATTCCTTGACATCCTACTGTGCCCTAGCATAGTGCACCTCTTGGTACTCTCAGCTAGAAAAAACGTCAAGTTTAATTTTTTGGTCAAACTCAAAGTCAAAATTTCATTGGTCAAATTCAAAGGTTGACTGGTCAAAGTCAAAGATAGACTAGTCAAAGTCAAAGGTTGACTTCTGGTCAAATTGATTTTGTGGTCAAAGTTGAAATTTTAGAGTTTCTAGCTTGTTATAATCATTGAATCTTCTAATTGAGTTTCTAATCTCTTCTTGTCAATATGGTATCTAGTTTCATATTGGAAGACAAGTTGGACAATGATACAAGGTTTCAAAGGTATGCACTTGTATATGTTATCTAAGTTATATAATCTAGAAAAACATTAGTGTGTTTGCAGGAAAAGTACTAGAGATCTTGTCCAAGATCTAATCTTGGATTCGATGCATTCAGAATAACAAGCGAACCCTTCATAGCAAGTGAGGCTTCAGGTTCCAGGTTTGATTAAATTGTTAAAATTTATATATATCAAGGGTGATAGTTGTTACATTACAAATTGTGAAAGCAATCTTTAAAAGATTCTATGATTGCTAGGTGCAATGAATACTTGATTGTATATGAATACTATTGATATAGATGCTTATTGTACTTGTTTGCAAGATGAACTAACATCTCCTCTAGATAGATATTTCTTGTTTTCTCTTATTGTTCTTGTTCCAAGCAAGTACCCTTGTCATGAACAATCCTTGTGGAAGTTGTCATAGAAGAAGTTTATAAAGATGACACAACTTCCAGATGGGTAGCAATCAGAGCATATAAAAACAAACTTAAAGAGACTCAAAGGAGTCAGACTTGAAGGAAGTCAGGAATCAAAAGGAAACCAGAATAGGCTTGTGACACTTTGCATAAAGAAAAGAGAGATGCAGCAGACGGAAGCATGGACTCTCTCAGATGGAGGGAGATGATCACAAAATTCCAAAAGAAGAGCATGCATATTTCTCATTTAGGCATGAAGTTGGGATTAGGAGGGAGTTAATCCCCAACAATATGATCCATTGAAGAAGAATATGTAAATACTATGAAGTATCTATTAATGTTCTTCATTAGAAGTAGCATCCATGATAACAGCACGTGTTCAATTTGACTCTAAAAGAAGTTTTCTTTGAAAAGGAGCCTTGAATATCCTTGGTTTTCCATCTACATTTATGTTCCTATGGAGAAAGGAAAAAGTTGGAGCCTTCAGGGAAGAAGGGCATGTAATCTATAGAATATTCCATGGATTCCAACATTGAAGAGAAACATGAGGAAGAATATGAAGATTCCAAGTAAGAAAGAAAAGTCAGAACAACCAATTGAACCAAGTTTGAACCCACTAGAAGTAATTAAGCAGAAGGAATGGTAGGAAGTTGTGATGAAGAAAAATGTGTGAGAAATTGTGAAAAATACTTGAGCATTGATAGATACAAGGCAAGACTCAGAGCTAGAGAGTTCTCCCGGAAGGAGGAAGACTATGATGACAGCTTGTTCCAGTAACCAGACATACCTCTACATGAGCCATTATATCTCCTGCAGTATCCATGGGTTGGAGTTTACATCAGATGAATGTAAACATTGTTCTTCTCAACAGAGTAATTGAAGAAGAAGCGTATGTAGAGAAACCTCGAGATTTTGAGGTATACCAGAAAGAGGACCTTGTATGCATATGGAAGAAGACCTTGTATCAATTCAAGCAAACTTGGTGCAGATCCTTTCATGTACAATAGAATCGTGGTGAAAAATTCCTATGACAGAGGAAGTATATTGAAATGGTTCTTCAAAAATCCAGAATGATGGATTGAAAATCCATGGCAAACTCCCATGATGAAAAATATGAAGAAGTTGAGAGACTCTGATCTAGTAGACCTATCTATGTATCAACAATTAATTGGCTCATTAATGTATTTGGAGAATACTAAGTCAGATATTTGTTTTGTGGGACGTTTGAGTTATAATACACAGTTGCATGGATTTATCGATTCAAATTGGGCAAGGAGTGCAAATGACAAAAGAAATGATACTTGGATATGTTTCAGTTTGAGTTTTTCCATGATGTCATAGGCTAGCAGGAAACATAAGTTTGTTGCACTCAGCACTGCAGAAGCAGAGTATATTAAAACTTGTGATGCTTGTACGGAAGCAATGTGGTTCTGTAAGTTGGTTTATGGATTGTTTGATCAGGTGTTGGATTCGACCATGATATATTGTGATAATCAGAGTTGTGTGAATCTTTCATAGAACCCGGTGTTCCATGACAGGTCGAAGCACATTGAGATCGAGTATTATTTTCTCCATGATAGAGTCCAGAGGGGAGAAGTGGTTCCCCAATATATCTTCACAGATGAGCAGATAGCAAATATTTTGGTAAATCCTCTATCCAAGATGAAAGGTTTATGTACTTAAGGGACAAGTTGGTATTCATGGAGATGACTTCCTTATTGGAAAAGGAAGAGATTACTCCCAGGTTGGGAAGGAGCACTGATATGTTATTGATTTATGGGTGGTCATTTTCCAGTTCGGAAAATGGTATGGGTTGGGTAGTCACCTTCCAGTCTGGAAAGTGGCCCAAGATTTTTTACGAACAGGGATTTTTCAGTTTGTAAAATGGTCCAGATCGATCAGTCATTTTCATAATGAAAATGGTCTGATAGATCGTTGATGTACCATAGACAGTGATTCCCCTTTTGGCCAGTGTAGGTGAATGGTCTAGGACAGTCATTCTTCTTGGCAGACACTCTGAGTAGTGGTCAAGCAAAATGGTCTGCCTCTCTAGGCAATCATTCTTTCAAAGTTCATAGTTGTGAGCAGTTTTGAAGAATGGTTTGTTATAGGATGTTGGTGCAGGACATTCATTTCCATAGGAAATGGTTCGGACAATCATTCCCTAGGTCAGACTCATTCTTTCAAGGTTGCACTATGATTAGTGCTGTAGGAATGGCCCAGTTAAGTGAATGGTCCAGGCTCAAAAATCAGGGACAATTATTCTTCTATGCTTGGGAAGAATAGTCCAGATAGCCCATGGCTAATTTTTTTACTTTCTAAGGGAAGATGCTCTCCCATATCTCACAGATGTGATTGGAAGAATGGCCTAGATGATTCAGTTTGTATCATGATATTGTTTATGTAGGTTGATATCAGATGATATGATTGTTGTGGAGACTGTATGTCTATGGACTGTAGTTCTATGCTACTTTGGTGGATGTGATCCACTAGTAGTGACTATGTGTCACTGGTTAGTAGTCGTGTGCTACTAGGAATGGTTGTGTACCACTGGATAGTAGTTGTATACTACTATGGATAGACACAGTTGTGCTCTATTGGATGGCATTATAGCAGCAATATGCTACTATCTAAGTGCCATGGAGACTACCACTAGTGTTGGAGTTGATTGTCAGTTAGATGGATAGTAAATGTGTTGGTGGACAGACATTCTACAGGCGGAGAATGGTCCAAACATAACATATTGTTGGTGGAAAGGAATTCTATATGTGGAGAATGTTCTAGGTTGATAGTTTGTTGACGTATTATGGACTAGCATTTTCCTAAGGCACAAATTATGGCCCAATTAGGAAAATGGTTCATGACCGATATTTTTTAAGGCATATGGGTAGAGATTGATCTCTATGGTACATATGACCCAATTAGAAAATAGTTTGAGACTGACATTTATGTAGGAATGGTCGTTGTAGCCCATAGGGTAGCTTTCAGCATCTGGAAGGACTGACATTCTTCTATGACATAGGTCTAGATTAGAAGAATGATCCTTGTAGCCCATTGCAGAGCTTTCAGCATCTATTGGGAAAACTATTCTTCTCGGGCGTATGTATGTATTAGAAGAATGGTCCTTATATCACTCTGTTGAGTGAGTGACCTTTTTAGTATCATGTCTAATTAATCAGATGGAGTATGGCCTCGAGAGATGATGCAGTTGATGTTATCAAATGATATTGATAGTGGTGATGGTGCTCATGATGTGATCATGAGATAGCATGTGTGGCTATGTTGTTTTTATCGGTTGAATGGTTTGTTTGTGCTCAAGACCATTGCCTTTAATACCTCCCTAGCTAGGAGGGAGTGTTGATATTATGGTAGCTTTGGTAGGTATTAACCTCTATGTGTAACCTTTGACGAGACTAAAATATTTTGGAAGCAAGAGAAACCCTAAACAGATGTGTGAGAACCCTAGAATACATGTTGTCTCAGCAGAATATATAATATTAAGGTATTATACTCCAAGAAGACAAGTCGACTCCACAGGAAAAATATAAACATAAAATATAATTACCAGAAACTCAGGTCGGCCTAGCCAGAAAAGTCATTGGACAGATTAGTATAAATAGAGGACGTTGTGGTTAATTTGTTCACTCACTCTCACAACTGCATAAGGACAAGTGGTGTGCATTAATGGAGGAGAGATGCAGTTGTTGCAATAGTGAATTGATCTTTTGGTTATGGTTTGGACTTTCATCTTTGGTTATGGTTTGGAATTTATGCCTTGGTTATGGTTTGGACTCTCTGCTTGTTGTGCTATATTTGGAGAGAAGTACACTACCTTGGTTGGCTATTATTTGTAGGGTTTGCTTCTCGAATTATTTTATCTGTCAAGGTTAAGGTGATCAGGGGTGGCTTCGACCTATGCTTGGGTGAAAATATTGCTATATTGTCTATGAAAAAACGAGCACATCTCTTTAATTCTAACAGTTTGCTCAGAACTTCGATGGTTTCAAAACTCATGTAGAGAATGTTTTGATTTATGTAACAGAGAATTCAATCAGGGCATCATGTCGCTTACCAGTAGCAGGTGAGAGATGGTGGAGAAAGAATCGATTTTTTTTTGGTTCCTGCAATCATTTTTTAGTCCTAGAACGTCATGATTCAGACAGGAGTCAAGGGATATCTAGCAAATGGTTAAAGGAAGAATGGAAGAGTGTTTTAGAAATAGTGACAAAAGTATATAAACTGTGAGGGTAGGTATTCATATGTTCATTGCTGCCATAACAGAATTTGTATGCATTTAAATGGAGATGTAGAGATGAGTTTACCCTTTTATTTGTTAAAAAGTTTGACTAAAATATATAAAAGGGTACAAAATTATCCTGCAACTTCACATAGAATCTTATTTAAACAAGGTATGATAAATATGTTGGTTCTGTATGCATTGAGAGATGTTAAAGTGACATGGAAGCAGTTTTTAACCTCTCTAGGGATTGATGGTCAAGATACAAAACAAAACAAACCTGAGGCTTCAACAAAGAAAGGCAACACTTCAAAAGGTTCTGCAAAACTGAAGGAAACCTCCCTTGTAGATAAAAGAACCAGATCAAGTAAAAGGAAGTTGGAATTTCAACAGGAAGAAGAAATCAAGTTGGATCCTAAATCATCTACCTCTAAACAGAAAATTACAAATTTTGACAAGGTATATACGAGGAGGAGGGCCAAACAAAAGAATGAATTGCACGAAGTAAAATCTGAAGCAGAAATCAATGACACACTTGTTGAAGAATATCCACAAGTGAAGCAGATCAAAAGAGGTAAAGGAAAGCAGCACGTAACTTATCCCAGCAGGCCCAAGAATAGACCAAAAAACAAGTTAAGGTTGAATTCAAAGTCTATGTTTAAACCATCTCTCAAGAAAGATAACTTAATCATCATAGATGTGGATGTAACTGAGGAGGTTCTCAAGGAGACTGCAAAAGGGAAGAAACAACTACCACAACCTGACATGGACTCTTATCATTCATAGGAAGAGTCTACATATGTTCCAGAAATGTATGACCTACCAAAATTTGATATACAGGAAATACAGAGTTCATCTAAATCTGTAGAAAAGAAGACATTTGAAAGATCATCTTCGAAGGAAATTATTGAAGGATCACCCTCTAATGAACACAAATATGAGATGAGGCCCAGGAAGCCCAAACTCTCCATTGATATCAACAAACCTTCATCTGTGGAATATTATGGTGGACGCCAAGCAGGAACAGGGGATGTATCAGCAAAGCAAAAAATTAAAAATCCAGTCATCAAGAAACTAAATCAAGAAAATCAAGCCCTAGAGTTATGGAATACCAAATTGCAGAGCAAGGTCCAAAAACTAAAAGCAAAGAACAAAGAGCAACGTGAATTTTCCAAAAAGGTTAGGAAGATGAATACCAATCTATATTGGAACAATGTAGTCCTCAAAACTAAACTGAAGGGTCAGTCCTCTGTTCCACAGTGAAATTATCCAAGCCATGTCAACATACAATTTTGATTTTTGTCAACAAGGATGACAATTGTTGATGTGCATACATTGAATGAACTGGAAATTTTGTTTCAGTGTCTAGAACGTTCAGGTTGTCTAAATAAGATAGTTTTTTATCTAAGTCTTACAAAGGTCTTGACTACTACACTGGAGTAATATCTGAAGTTGTTTCTAAGGGAAGCACACAGGTTGGTTCCATTGCAGCTAGAGGAAGAATACAAAAATGCCACTTGTGCAATACAGAAAGAAGTTTTATTGGTGGAATTTAGTAGGCTTCTTTTAGAAGATTGAAGCAGTTTGAGCAACAAAGGTCCTTTTGCAACTATATTTTTTATCATAACCCTATGCAAACTCAAGGACTAGTTGTCAGCACATCCACCTTTCAAACAGTTGCAACAACCCTACTTTATAGGATCGAAATATTTTGAGATCATGATTTAGTCTTAGAAATCGAGTCTTTTCCTTAGAATACTAGATGTTTGGATTGTAATGCAATATAACATGTTTATTATATGTTAGTCAAGAATCAAGACTAAATCAGAATCTTATCTAGATTATAGTATCTAGTGTAAACAACTTTGGGCATAAAAAGGAAATTTGTTAATAGAAGGAGGGGTTCGAGTGGTGAAGAACAAAGTACTTTGTCTCTTATTGTAACTCTTGGGACCTATTATAATTATGTTAAGCCCTAAATAGTGGCTCATTACCCATTAATTAGGGCATATTATATTAGTAATGTTATTTTATTTATGTCGGTTTTAGCCCATTAGTTGAAATTATACCTCCTAGTCTCCTACATATACCAAGGAGACATTTTCATTTTGAATCATCTTGTAATTGTACATTTATGTGGGAATAAGGAGGTTGCCCCATCGAAGAGGCTTATTATCTGAGTTTCTCTCTTTTTCAAGGCATTGAGTACTTATTCTGAGGTTTTTCTATGCTATATTGATATTTGGTTCTTAACATATGGTATCAGAGCTGAAGGTCTTGGGGTTTCACTGCTACATCTGAGACACCTTGGAATTTTTGCTATAAATTATTTTCTACAACATTTCAGAAGGAACGGCTTGGAGAATATTTAGTAGACGGATCAAGGTACGTTGGGTTAAAATTTCAGCTCTTGAGGTCTTATAATTTAGGAGATACGGCCTGTGCACGATATGGTTCTGGAATCATCCTAAATTGATTCATTGCGGAATTTTCACTATAAAACATTTTCTGTAACGTTGCAGAGCCTAAACTCCGGATTATATTCACAGAAATTAGTAAGGTATCTATGGTAAACATTTCAGCTTCTGGGTCATCTTAAATTTGTAGATACACCCTGTGGAAGATAAGGTATCTGACTAGTCCTATTGACTAGTCTCAAGAAGGTGTTCCAGTTAAAACAATCATAACTTCTTCCTAGAGTATCCAAATTGAGTGAGACCACTTTAATTGGATAGTGGACAGTCTGTAGTATTTCTAGTATGAGTTTCATAGTTTTATATCATTTATTTTGTGTGGAGCATGCTATACAAGTGAGATCTCCTGGAAAGGCCAAAAATCAACAAGTTGTGGGAAAGTTACCGTAAATTCCACTTGGCACATCCAATTTTGATCAAACCTATGGCATTGAAAAGAAGAAATATCAGAGAACTACAAAAAAGAAAGTTTCATACCTAGAAGGGCCGAAACTTTGGAGATACAACAGAAGAAAGATTGTCTAGTAAAACCACCTCAAAATCAAGGTTCAAAAGTGATACTTGGCCAACATGCCACCCAAAAAGGGAACTTCTACACCAAATAAGCCTCCAGAAAATCCTAATTGGACTCTTGATGAAGGTGAAGAAATGCTTAGGGACATAAATGATTTATAAAATAAGACAGTAACAAAATATGAACTACAAGAGATGGAAGCTAAGTTGAAGGCAATAAATACTAGGATGGATGGTTTAAAAGAGGAGATCATGGAAGGATTGAAAAAAATCGTAATAGAGAGGACACCTGAAAGTGAAAATGTATCCCATGAAATTCATGATGAGGACACAAGGAAGGTGAATCAAGAATGGAGAAACTCTAACTTTGGGTTGAAGACCAACCACGTTCCTAAGATCAATATGCGGAAGTTTGATGGAAATGACCCTATCACATGGATACTTCAGATGGAGCAATTATTTGATCTACATAATGTTCCACATACACAAAAGGTACGAATTGCTTCTTTATATTTAGAACCCAATCAATTTGTATGGTATAGATGGCTTTGTTCTCGTAAATCACTTGTCACTTGGACAATTTTCACGGAAGAAATGATAGCACACTATGAGGATACAAGGAGCAATACCTTCTTTAGTCAATTGATAAATCTCAAGCAAAAGAGTTCAGTTACAGAGCACATTGAGAACTTCCAAAGATTGAATATAAAGGTAATAGATATTCCAGATGAGCACTTGATTGATGTATTCATAGGAACTTTAAGAGATAACATTCAACATGAGCTTCGCCTTTGGGAACCCAAATCACTGGAGAATGCATTTAGGGTGGCAAGAAATGTTGAAAGTAAAAATATGTCTATGGCTACTAGAAGGACCAATCCTGACATCTATAGAGAGAATAATGCTCCTTCTTCTAAAACACCTCAACCTACAAGGTTGACACCTCAACAATTGGAGGAAATAAAAGCAAAAGGTTTATGCTTTAATTGTGACAGCAAGTACAGTAAGGGACATAAGTGTGGTGAG